>LPNX010436206.1:259812-275138 GCA_001517045.1 Pseudotsuga menziesii | reverse complement strand
CCCACCAAAAAAAAAAAAACACAACGCAATCCGTTTATGTTTTGTTTAAAAAAAAAACTAACTCCATGCACCACCAATTTTTTTTGTAAATCCAGTCAAAGATTTATAAGTAAAGAGGCTGTCCTCAAGTGACATATGAGGACACTTGCCTTAGAAAAATTTAAGGTACCCCCCCTATGGCCTAAGGACTAACTTGATGGTCTAGAGTGGTGTACGAAGGTGCATCCCACATAGTGTACCTTGGAATTGTGCTTCCTCCCATTATATTCCTCTCAACCATGATATCTAGAGCAAGGATTTGTGAGGGGTACAACCCAGTGGACAACATATGGACTGACTCCATTGCAGGGGAGAGTTAAGAGTTCTTTGCACTTTTTTTCAAGGCTCTTCAAGGCATACAACCACAAATATTAAGGTGACTCCATTGTCTAACGGAATCCAACACATATGGTTGGTTTTATTGCAAAATTTCCAACTTATTGGAATGTTTTTGGCGATTCCACTAAGGGGAATAAAGCCTTATTCCATTAATGCTACAAATGCATATGCTACTTATGGTGAGATAGTAGCAGTTCTTAAGGAAAAATATCTCACCTTGTGACTCCACATTGGTTCAACCTTCGAAATGGTGCATGCTACAAACCTTGGACTGCATACATCTCTAGACATCTAGCTTCTCAGTGACACCATTACTCAAGTTTGTATATTTAATCCTATTTTATGCATTTCACTAAATCCCATGGTAAAAATTCATGCTCTGGTTTTGATAAAGATATTTAAAGAAATTCCTTCTTCAAGACGCATGTCTATTTTGGGATTAACATATTCCAGACTTTCTTTTGATAGGGAGTGTTACCCATCTCATTGTTGGCCATAATCCCTTTTGTTCAAAGGCTAGTAACTTTGAAAATAATTAACTATCATTTGTATCAGTTATCCCTATGGATAACAATAAACCTAGCTATGTCATTCCTTCGCTAGCTACAAGACATCATCGCTTAATATTGCCTAAAATCCTCAATCCTTTGCATGATGGGTACTTAAAACACCTTCCAAAGTTCAACAGTAATGGACAAATTACAACAAATACACAAATCACCGTGTTCCAAAATTGCATTGATGGTTTCATAATTTAGCATGATGTTGATTTCATATGCATTTTTGTACATTCCTTGTAAGAAGATGCTAGATATTGGTTCATGCACTTGATAGCCAGCTCTATCTCCACTTGGAAACAACTACATGCTGCATTCTTACACCGATGGGGAAAGAGGAAAGGCCCCATTGAACTCTCAATAGATTTTTATTATTTGAAAAGAGACAACGATGAATGTGTGACTACATTTAGGGATACATTTCTCAAAACTTATCATGAAATCCCTAAAAATATAAATCCTTCAGAGGTTGTTACCATGACATTTTTATTGTTTCCCATGATTTTATTTTTTCACTACATGGAGAGAAGTAGTTCCCAAATTTGAACTCCATGTTTGATGATGCATTAGAACTAGAAAGCCTCCTAACACTGTCAGAATCCAAAGAAGATGGGAGGGAAACATGTGGGGTTCCATGCAAATTTCAAAATCAATTGTCAAATGAGTTTTAAGTGTCCATTGAGAATATAGAGAAACACTCCCAAAATGTAAGACCATTGGATATTATTGAAATGGGGGTGTTAATAAATGTTAAAGAATGTATTAAAGGTAAAATGAATTTTGAGACAACATGTCAACTTAAGGACACAATTGTTAAAGCTAATGTTGATTGGTCATCTTTCTCTATTTGTGAAAATCTTTGATAGATAGAGGATAGAATCAAGGTGTTGGGTGTGTTATATTCATTACATGTAAATCAACTATTGAAGTTGAGAGTCGACTATTAGCAAGTTGATTGGAATTGAAGTTGAAATATGGTAGAATTCTGGTCGATAGGACAACTAGTATATTCAATTGATCGTCAATCACGTTTGGTCAATAGGGAAGTTAATGATCATAAAGCGGGCATGGATTTGATGAACACTTGTTCGACAAGGGGCTGAATGGAAGATTGACTATGGTTGACTTAGTCATGTCAAATGCAATAGAATAACAACATAAAGTAAGGAAGTTATGGATTTCCATGAATGAGCAGTTAATTGTAACTAACTCGGGTGTATGTCTTGCATATATAAATATGATGTAATGGAGAAGGCTATGAGGAGAAGTGTGTAACACCTGAAGAGAGTAGTAGAGTGTAAGTGAATTCACGCTTGAGGTACCACAATCTAGTAAATTACTATTGTAAACACTGGTAAAGAGTGTTGCTAATAGATGAGCAGTTGAGTTCAATGGTTTGTTATTTTCCCTGGTATAGGTGTTTCCAAAGTAATTTCTATGTACTATGTGTGATTATGTTTTGTTCCACTGATAATTCCATTGTATGTTTAATTGTAAGAATCATCATTCATGCTCACTATAATAGGTAATAGAACCCAACAATTACTATCATATCTATATTTGGTTTCAATGGGACTCCTTTGTTGTTAGGGGCTTGGCTTGGTCCTAGATTTGGAGAATACTTAGTTTCGGTGGAATTTCTATAATAACCGATTCATAGTTGAGAAAGGTTGGTAGTTGAAGGATAGAAATTGAACGTTTAATGGACAAAATTTTGAGTTTTGGAAGCTTAAAATGGAGGATCTCCTTGTGGATCAAGAACAATGGGTTGTTGTCGACCTCAAAACCACTCCGTTAGGTATGTCGAAGGAAGATTGACAAAAAATCGAAAGGAAAGCAAGGGGTACAATAAGACTCTAAAAAGAAATTGTGGGAAATTTTTGGGAACTTGTACTAGTCAAAACATTTGGTTAACAAGTTGTTTTTATGGAATAAACAATACCTTATGAGGATGTGTGATGGTGACTCAATTATAGTGCACCTGAATGCATTCAACACTGTTATTAGTTAATTGTTGTCTATGGATATTAAAATTACCGAGGAGGACAAATGTATCAGTTTGTTGTGTTCTTTATAAGACTCATGGCATAGCTTGGTTGTGGCTATTGGAAGCAATGATACCACATTTAAGGTTGATGATGTGGTTGCATTTGTTGTCACTGTATATGAGACAAAAGAACATGGAAGGATAAATCAATGATGCCTTGCTGTTGAGAGGTCAGTCGATCGACAAAAGAGAAGGTAAATCCTCCAGTAGAAGATCGATGTCAAGGGGTAGATCTAATACCATATATAAATCCCCTGGTCTGATCATGAGAAGATACATGCAATGTGGAAAAGTCAAGCATTATAAGCAAGATTGTAATTTGATGGAATTCAAGAAGAGAAAAGGATCTTAGGAAGCATAGTTGAGTGGAATCAATCTTTTGAATGAAGACAAATGGGACGTGTATTTAGCCTCAACAAGTACACAATAATATCATGATTCTTGGTTGATCGATTCCATTGCATAATTTCATATAACACAACGCAAAGAATGGTTCTGCAAATATGAGATGTTCAACATCGGTGACGATCTTCTAGGATATGATTCACTGAACATGATTGCTGGTGTTGGTTCTAATACCAATTACAATTATTTTGCAAATTGATTCATATAATTAAACACAATCAAACATTAAGCAATGGCACACAACACATCAACACAATACATATAAATTGCCCTGTAAACCCCTCTCTTGGTGGGAAACCAAAAAACAAATGATCTTACCACTCATCTACTAATCAAACACTCCTAATAGGTGTTTACAACCATGATTTGCAAGAACTAAATTCACACTTCATTACATCACTTACAACTTGTAGAACCATTGCATCTTATTTATAGATGAAATACAACCAACTGCAATCCATAACTTCCTAACCTCTTTTAGTTAGTCTGTTGCAATTGACTTAATAGGGTCAACGATGGTTGATTTCCTGTTGAGCTTCTAAATGTTCTGTTGAATGCCCATTAACCAATAATTTTCCTTTGACCAAACAACCATTCTGATTGGTCAATTGACTAAACTTGCAGTGTCTATTGACCATCGACTCCAGTTGACTATCAACTTTGCTAGTTAATTTACATGCAAAGAATATAACATTCCAAACATTCTCCCACTTTTTGTCTTCTTTGCATAAAGAACGATTCATAACTTTGGTTCACTCAGTCAAGGTTAACAAGCCCATTGTTTCCCAACACCAAGAAACCTTCTATATGCTCATTGACTTGGTCATGGGTCTACAAAATTCTTCACTATGTCTACTTTTCCAACAACACCTTATGGTTCTCAAACATTTCTCTCACAAAATGGTACTATATATTAATGTGCATTGCCTTCAAATAATATGTTGGGTTCTTTGCCAGGAATATTGCAGTCTGACTGTCACAATCCAACCTAATATCATAGTGACCAAACCCTACCTTTGAACACAATATCTGCAACCAAATAACTTCCTTAAACCCATGATGATCTACCATGTATTCAACCTCATTAGTTGATAGTGCAACAATCGATTTCCTCCTACTCATCCAAATGTATGCTATGCCGAATAACTTGAACATATATTCTTTGGTCAACCGTTTTCGACCAATATCTCCAACACTGGCGCAATCAACAAATCCATGTGCATTGATTTCCTTGGTGTTCTCAAGTTCTCCTCCATAATAGATTGCATAATCCATCATGCCATGTAGATACATGAGTATTCTATTGATCACGGTGCAATGCTCTTTTCCAAGTGTTGGCATGTACATTCTCAATACTTCCACTAGATGGGTAATATATTGTCGAGTACAAACCATAACATACACCATACTACTTGTATCACTAGGATAGGGCACATGTGACATGTACTCTATTCCTTTCGATGTATTAGGACATTGTTCAATAGATAGATTAACTCCCACAAGAATAGGGACCTTCACTAGTTTGCACTCCTACATGCTGAAGTGTTTCAGAACTGTCTCAACATATTTACTTTGATTTAACCAAATTATTCTACCTACTCAATCTCTCTTCATTTACATTCCAATAATGAAATTTGCTGCATCGAGATCCTTCATGTCGAACTTGGAGGACATATGCAATTTCACCTCCCTTACTAAACCCATGCTATTTCTGACCAACAACATGTCGACGACATACAAAACTACATATACAAAGTGATCACTGACTTCCTTTCCATACACACAATGATCAAACTAACTTCTAACAAATCCCAACTACCAAATACACATATAAAACTTATGATACCACATCTTGGGCTATTTTTTTGGACCGTTGAGAGATTTCTTAAGTTTGCAGACCAACACCTTTTCTCCTTCCATTAAAAAAATTCAAGATGCTTCATATAGATTCTTCAAGATTGCCATGAATAAATATTGTCTTTACACTCATTTATTCTATGTCAAGATCAAATGTTGCAGCTAAATACATTAGTACCCTTATAGAAATTATCTTAGCAATAGGAGAGAAAATCTCACCAAAATATACTTCCTAGACCTGATAACACCCTTTCTGTCAAAACCCCAAATTTTCCGTTTTTTTTTATATTTTTTTTATAAATACAGCTAAATATCATAAATGCAGTCAACTAATTGTTTAATTAGTTATATGTTACTGAATTCATTATCTGAATTCATTATTTGATTATGTTTATCTTTATAGAACAGTTCTTTTTCAGTTTACTGACTTGTTTTCTCTTTGCGACCACAAGGTGGAACTGTCATGAAATTCTGGGCTTACTTAGCTTTCGAGCTAACGCAGAAGTTTTCCTTCTCTTACAGACTTATAGCTAAGAAGTTCGGGTGCTGCTTGTCAAAATTCTAAAGCATTCAATTATAAGTTCGTTGCACAAAATAACTCAGTAAAGAATATAAATGCTAAACAATTTCCAAAGCTTATCGAGGTAAAATCATTAAACTGTTCTTCTTTTTAGACTCTAAGGAAAGCGATTCAATTCTATCAGTAATGGCTATAACTATCTTCTTTCCAGTAGATGTAAATTTATATCTCTTAATGCTTACTGAACTATTCGATGTCTATCATAGTCGTCAAGTGTAAAAATGGCTTAAATCTTTCTTCACAAGCAGTTTTAAGAATGACAAAGTTATTAAGTCAAGGGTCTAATTTAATTTATACACAAATACCATTTACGTCACGATGGTATTGGTTACTGCTTGTGATAAGAAAATAACTTACCTTGATACAAGTTTATGTACTCCTATCCCCACTTCCCAGCTTTGAAGTTTGTAATGGGTTTATAACTTTATTACACGCTGCCTTTGACAGGATTACATTAGTATTTAATGATTTGAATTTCTCTGCACATAATTTGCTTGGGAACTATTATCTATTTTAAGGCCAATATATCGTTAAAAGTTCAATGCCAAGCTTCTTTAACATTTTAAGACTTACTATACTCGATTACAAACTTTACTAGTTTAAATATTTATACAACCAAAGCAATTGAGATTAACTTTATCAAAAGGATACTTATCATAGAATGATTCTATAATTTTATTTATAACATCCTATACGATACCTTCAGGTTAGAAATATAGATATTGGTTGAGCTACTACTTTACAATGCATAAAGAAGGTACAAAATGTGAAAACAAGAGGACAAAGAATAAACCATGTTTCACGATCAGTTATAGTTTAAGTTTGTTTTAAGGTTCTATAAGCTTTTATAAAATGCCTCCTTTACTTGCTTTTATGAGCTAGGATAAGTATTATTTCTATCCTTGCTATGTTGCAAATATTTGGTTGAATGCACAATTGTTAAAACAATAATTTCAACAATTAATCGTTATTAATTCCTCTTATACCTTATAACAAGGCTTTACTATGATCAAGGTTATAACTGTTTGAGTATGAGTATACCATAATGTATTTTGTTGGGTTGTAGGTTCTCCACGCCGTTGATAAGCTTTGTAACAAAGTTTATGTAGTAATGATTCTTTGTTATCATGCAATGTAAATATAGGTTGACTTTGGAGCTAAGGACTATGGTTGATCCTCCGATGATCAAATGATTGGAAGAATGCTCGTGAGGGAAAGATCGCTGGGACTATAGACTTAAACCCACAGCATGCAATTTATTTGTTGACTAACGTGGCATCGTTTGGGGCATGCGTTGCATAGATAAAAGCACTGCACTGAACCCTAGCTTGTCATTACCTCCATCGCCTTCGGGCCTCCTGCCGCTCTGCTACGATCTCCTCGTCTAAACTATCGCTTACCTTGACTGCCGGTAGTCTCCCTTCTTGCTGTTTCTACTTGTGAGCTCACCCCGAAAGCTTGATAGAGAAGTGCTGTCACGAAACTGTTTGTTACTTGGGTCTAGGTTGTGATACTTTCTCCAGGGTTTTTACCTTTGTAGCTAGCTCCATTTCGAACCTTTCGACTGCAAAAGGGATTTTCTTCCTCCTTGGCCTGGTACTGAGAGTAGTGGCCTTGCATTTCAGAGTTGTTGGGCGTAGGGTTTTACTGCAGAGTAGTGTCTTGACTGGAAAGGAGTGACGACCCAAGCACATTTACTTGCTGGGCCTGCCATTTCTGTTCTCCATTGCTGTAGGTTGTTTGTTGGGTTAATAACTCCTTCCTTTTCGCAGCAGATGAAAGGTGTGCTTCTCCTTGCGTTGATAGCCATTCTGCTGCTCATGGGTGGTCATGTTTCAGTTAATATTTGAGGTAAGAAACATAGTTTAACTCATTCGTTATCTTTCCAGAACTGCTTTACTTAAACAGTTGTTTATTTTGTTACAAGGTTTTTAATATTATTGCTCTTCTTCATTAACAGGTGTCGACCTGTCCTCTGTGTGGTTGGTACGGGACCGTGGCAACTTGCTGGTTCATGGTAAGCCCTGGATATCCATGGCAAATCCTCCTTGTTTCGTCCCTTATGGGACAGTTGTGGGTTGGCCTTCGTGGCCTCCAACCCTTGCGGTTTTTGGTTCAATTGGGTTGACCCGTTCACTGTTTGTTTAATGAAGTTAAACCCTTCACCTGATACGGGGCCTCCGGCTTAGGCCGAGACTTTATTTTTTTTGGTTTTGTTTAGTATTGTGTAAAATGTATAACGAAAGGAAGGCTGTTTATGCCATGCTCTTGAATACTTGTAGAAGCTGAGGGCTTTGGAAGGTCTTCAGACTCTTTGTTTATATCTCTGCTATATATTTTAAAGTAGTAGGGTTTTTACCCTAACTCGACAATATATAAAAATATTTACAGCTTCTTTAATTATCTTTAATTTATAATGTACTACTCTAAATTGTTTGATTGTTATTTATAATGTGTAGTGATTGGTTATGCTCAACAGGTCGAGCATGATATTACTCTGTTGGTTATTTTCCTGCGCGTTAATGTACTTGATTTTTACCCCGTAATATTTTAAATTTACTTGCTAGGGTTTCTATACATTATTTTTATATTAATTTGCTTTATTTAAAAGAATTGTAAATGTTATTATATAATTTTTAACCTTCGGAAATATAAGAACTCCATGTTTTACTGAAGTACTTGTGTATCTGTCAGATATAGCTTTTGAGTACATAATTTATATTCTGTTTACTATAATGGAATAAAACAGTACTTTATCTACATATTAATACTGTTCTTATAATTATATATTTATTAGCTTTGTTCTTTATTTATTTATAATCATAGAATAAGATAGTATTTTATTATTGTGTTCTTATACTTACTGTACTAAATAATTTATAGAAGTATTCTCTGTATTCTATATTGTCTTGTTTATGTTACAATGTTAATATTTATAAAATAAAAGATTAAGAACTAACTATGTTTTGCATTTGTTAACATCTTAAAAAGTATAGGTTGGTAGTTGTAGATTTTTTGTTGTTGTTTATGCTTAGCTAGATAGAACAAAATGAATGAGTAACTTACATTACTATCCATAAGTAAATTTTGATACCAACTAAATTATCTGTAGAAGTAAATCAAGATTCTAGCTATTATTTCTTTCAATTTGATTATTATACATGCAATAGTTAATTAGCCTAAACTGGAAAGAAGTAAACTGTAAAGTTGTAAAGCATTTTTATTTAGCTTAACCCTACTCTAGTTTAACTATTATACTCTTTTCTTGAATTCAAATAAGCAATAAGATTACTGAAGGTAAATACTGTATCAAGAACTATTTTATCTACCCATACATACTACTATCAGTAAATAATATAGCTTCTTTCTCTGTTTCTAATAAACTGACAGTCTCAGTCCAGGTGTAACAATACTCCTGGTACAAAAGATATTTCTTCTGATAACAAAATAAAAGGAAATATTCTATAATTCCACTAACATCTTATTCTACATTTTCATCATACTATCTTTATTTATATAATTTCACCACCTGTGCTGGAGTACGATCTGGATTACTCCAGATGAGGAAAAACACAGGTATGGTTTTGTTTCTCATCAAAATGATTCTATTACTAAACAACTAAGAACAACTTCATTACTAAACCATCTAAATCTTTACATCATAAGTTACAATGCATCATTCAATCACACAGATAATACACAAAAATTAATAAATAACAGAACCTGTTCTTTGAGCTTGGACGACAACAGCAATGGGAGGCCATTCCTCCCTACCAACTCCTGGAGGGCGCTCAAACAACGACTCCTCAGGACCCCCGAGCTTGCTCTGGTCTCCCTGGCTGGAACTAGGTGCAACAATGATCAAGTACCAGTCTTGAGACTCAATACCAATCCTGAACTTATCGGTAAATTCTCTCAGCTAGCAAGCTGTATCAGACCAAGTTACTGCAGATTATCTCTCAAAACACCTTCCTTATAGTTTTCCCTTTTCCCCAATGAATTCCTTGAAGTGCATTCCTCCTGAATGATTCTTCTCCTGGAAAATATCTGAGCAGCCTCAGCTCTATTCATTGGGTACTTTTAAAAGATTGCCTTAATTGTCATTTATTGAGCCACCTGCTCTGATCCCACTTTCTTGGGGGATCATGACTCCAAATGTAGGGAAGTTGCCACCTGCAACATAGGAAGTGTTTGAGGATGTTGCCACTTGTCTTTTTCCCTCCACCTAGTTCCTTCCACCAGTTTGACCAATAACACTCTTATTAACAGCTCTCCCAAGCTGTTGTCTCCACTTTTATTTATTAATAATAAAATATTCAGAATTACATTCCACTTCTTTTGACTCTGCTGAGTCATCAGTTCCTACTTAGCATTAAATTTAACATAATGTCTTAGGAAATCAAATTAAAAAAATTAACATTATTTTACAAAATTGGGGTATGTGACATACACACCCCCTTAAAATGTAACATCGTCCTTGATGTTACTTATTCTTCATCCTCTGCAGTCCCCTAGAATAGATTCGGGTATGCCTCCCGCATCTTACTTTCCAGTTCCCAGGTGGCCTCTTCAGGACTAAGGTGCTTCCATTGCACCTTCACCTGTCCAATGGTGTGGTTCCATAGCATAATTTCTCTCCTCCCGAGGATACAGTCCGTTTCCACCAGAATTTCTCTTTCTGGTTCCACCTGTACAACATTCCAATCAACCACATGAGTAGCATCATGAACATACTTCTTCAAAACAGAGATATGAAAAACATTATGTACTTTCAAGTTAGGAGGTAATGCTAGCTGATATGCAACTTGACCAATCCTAGACAAAATTTCGAATGGACCACAGTAACGTGGTGCTAACTTTGCACAACTTCCCAGTCTTAGAGAGATTTTCTTTGGCCTTACCTTTATAAACACATGGTCACCTACCTAGAACTCCTTGGGAGTTCTTTTCAAGTCTGCTTGGCTCTTTTGCTGATCCTGTGCCACCTTCAAATTTTCCTGCACTTGTTTCACAAATTTCCTCCATTTCCTTCAATAATTCTGGTCCTAACACCAATCTATCTACTGGATTATTCCAAGAGATAGGAGTGTTGCATTTACGTCCATATAAAATTTCAAATGGACTAAATTCAGCTGATGACTGATAGTTATTATTATATGCAAACTCTGCTAGATGTAAGTAGTCTTCCCACTTACCTGGCTGATCTTTAACATACATCCTTAATAAATCCTCCAGCACCTGATTCACTCTTTTAGTCTGTCCATCTGTTTGAGGATGGAAGGAGGTATTGAAATTCAATGTTGTATTTAATCCCTTAAACAAGGACTTCCAAAAATTTCCTGTAAATTTAGGATCCCTGTCTGAGATTATAACCTTCGGTACTCCATGTAATCGAAAAATCTGCTTTAAGAAGATATCATCTATATTGGCAGCTTTGTAAGTAGTTTTGACAGGAATAAAATGTGCTACCTTGCTTAACTTGTCAACCACCACCATAATAGAGTCATTTTGATTATGATTTCTGGGCAGTCCAGTAATAAAATCTAAGCTAATCACTTCCCATTTCCAGCTAGGAATAGGTAAAGGTTGTAGCAAACCAGCTGGGTGCTGGTGTTCGGTTTTTACCTGTTGACAGTCTAAACACCTAGCAATGTATTCAGCTACCTCAAATTTCTTGTTTGGCCAAAAATATTCTTTTATTAGCATGGTTACAGTCTTTTGATAACCTGGGTGTCCTGAATATGGTGTTTTATGGACTTCGTCCATAATTAATAACTTAACCTTAAGCACATTAGGTACATACAGTTTATCTTTAAATAATAAAAATTCATCTTCATTTAAACTATAACCTTTTATTAAACTTTTTGTAGGTTCTTCCTTAGCTGTAATTTGCAATTTCTGATAAATTTCATCTTGTTTTACCCCTTCTTTAAGCTGTTCGTTTAAATCAAAAGCATAAGTGCTGATTGCTGCTGTAAAGTTCAGCTTTGCGTTTCTGCTTAATGCATCAGCCACCTTATTTTCTTTACCCTTTATGTGTTGGATTTCAAAATCATATTCACTCAAGAAGGCTAACCACCTTGCTTGTCTTGCGTTTAAGTTAGGCTGATCTAGAAGATATTTCAATCCTTTATTATCAGTCATTAAAATAAATTTCTTGCCTATTAAATGATGTCACCACATTTTTAAGGCGTGTATAACAGCCGCAAGTTCTAGATCATAAGTTGCGTAATTATTTTCGTGAATTTTTAACTTCCTAGACTCATAGGCAATGACATGCCCGTCTTGAGTTAGAACACCACCTAAGCCATCATTACAGGCATCGGTGCATACTACGAAGTCCTTATTAGGATCTGCTATTCTTAGAATAGGTGCACTAGTCAATAAGGTTTTTAATTTCTTAAAACTTTCTTCACATTTTGAGTTCCAACCAAATTTCTTGCCTTTCTTTTGCAAGGAAGTGATCGGATTTGCTATTTTTGAAAAGCCTTAAATGAATCTCCGGTAATAACTGGTAATTCCCATGAACGACCTAACATTCGTTACATCTTTAGGAACCGGCCAATCTTCGATTGCCCGAATCTTTTCAGGATCGACTGAAATCCCTTCCTTATTCACTACGTGACCTAAGTACTGGATTTCATCCTTAAAGAAGTCACACTTGCTAAACTTCGCGAAGAGTTGTTGTTCTCGCAACTCTTGTAAAACTATCTGTAGGTGTTCTTTATGTTCTTCTTTCGTTTTAGAGTAAATTAGGTTGTCGTCGATAAACACGACCACAAACTTATCTAAATACTTATGCATTATATTATTCATTAAGCACATAAAGACAACTGGGGCGTTGGTAAGCCTGAATGACATTACGACAAACTCATAGTGTCCATACCTTGTTCTAAAGGCTGTCTTGAAGATATCTTCATCCTTGATTCTTACTTGATGATATCCTAACCTCAAGTCTATCTTTGAGAACACCGTGGCTCCACGTAGTTGATGAAATAGATCATCTATGCGGGGCAACGGATATCTGTTTTTAATAGTCATCTTGTTTAGCTGACGGTAGTCTATGCATAGTCGCATAGTTCCGTCTTTCTTTTTGACAAATATGACCGGTGCCCCCCAAGGAGACACACTAGTCGAATGTACTTTTTATCAATTAACTCTTTTAACTGTGATTTTAGCTCATTAAGTTCTAAAATATTCATTCGATAAGGAGCTTTTGAGCTAGGCACCACACCCGGTACTAGCTCAATGGTGAAATCCAACTCCCTCCTTGGAGGTAATCCTGGAATTTCTTCTGGGAATACGTCAGTATACTCTTTTAAAACAGGAATATCTTCTATCTTTAACTTATCTGTTTCAGTTTTACTTGCCTCATCTATAATAGTTACTGCATAGGCTTTACATCCTTTTCTAACAGCTCTTTTAAGTTGTAATGCAGAAATCTGTCTGATTATAGTTTTTCTAGGAATACCCTTAACCTTTACTGGTTGTTCATCACTATTTAAACATGTGAAAGTTTTATCGTAACAATTTAAAACTACCTTATGCTGCTCTAACCAATCCATGCCAATCAGTAAATCATATGAGCCAAGTGGCAAAACATTAAGCTTAACTGTAGTTTTAAATTCATCCATAAGTAAAGCACATTCTTTCACAAAATAGCTTACTTTTCTTTTTGCCCCAGTGGCTAATTGAACTAACCAGGAATTTTCAAACTTATCGACAGACAGCTTACATTTTTCCACTATCTGAGGTGCAATGTAACTAAGACTAGTTCATGGATCGATTAAAATGGTTACAGGGGTTTGATTAATCCTACCTTCTACTTCCACCAAGGAAGTTTGATAATCAGCTTGGCGGTTCTCCAAAGCTGCATTAATTCTGGGCATAGTCCTCGCTAGTTTTCCAACGGTCATCTCCTCCTGCACAGTATGAATATTGCTGACTGAATTTTTCCGGTTTGGACAGACCGAGGCATAGTGCGGGCCATTACATTCCCAGCACTTAACAGGCTCCTTACGTTCAAAACTCTTGGTAAAATTCCCATGGTTATTTGCAACTTCCTTGCCCTTAAAATTATTCAAATTATTGGAAGTACCATTCCTATTTCCCTGGAAATTCTTATTGTTAGAATAATTTTTAGTCTTATTATTCTTGAAATTCCTCTGGGGTACAAATTCTTTCTTCTTAAACTCAGGATGATTGTTATTTTTCTTAGCCTTCCAGTTGGCCAAGCCTTCTTTATTCCGGTTCTGCTCAAAACAAAAATTTGCCTTCCTCATGGCTTCCTCCAGAGTCTTCGGGTTATCATACTCAATTCTGTCCTTAATATGATACGGTAGACAACTGAGAAATCGCTGCACTTTAGGTTTCTCGTCTACTAGGTAAGGTACATACCTAAGCAAGCTTAAGAATTTACTGTTCAAATCCTTCATAGTCATTGAACCTAACTTCAATTCATAAAATTTTTTAGCTCTTTCTTCGTAATATTGCTCGGACAAAAAATTCTTCTTGAAATACCTTTTAAAAGTACTCCAATTAACTTCCTTTTCTCTGATACCCTTGACTCTCTTCAGATCTTGCCACCATATATCAGCTTTTTCGGAGAGGTTATATATTTCCATCCTTGCCTTTAGCTGATTAGGGTAATTATATATATGAAAATATTTCCTCATCCCGAACAACCTGGACTCTGCTTCCTCCCCTTTTTCGGTCTCTCCATTAAAAGTTGGGGGCTTTATCTTTTTAAACTCCCCTGAAATTTTCTCATATGGTCTGTATTTCTTCTTTTTGTCATACAAATCAGCCTCACTACTGTCACTAGTAGTATGGTAACTTTGTCATTCACCGAACCCTTCAGATGATGAACTACTTTCAGTTTTCACCAGCTTCATCTTTTTAGATCTTCTTTGATGACTAACATCCTCAAATTCTAATCTTCTGCTCTTTCCTTCAGGTTGGAACTTTTCTATTAAAATTTGGTTCAATTCTTCCTGAGCCTTCAAAATCCTCTCATTCTCCCTCTTGACTGATTCCATTTCAGTCTTCAAATCTTTTACAGTCTGCAATAGCTCTGAAGAGTTGGCAGTCACCTCTTCTAACATAGGTTCTCTGGGAAATTGTCTTGTTTCTGTGTCTGGAGACTCTTCTTGAGCATACTCTCCCAGCTTTTCCATACCTACCTATTAAACTTCAGAAAAAGAAATTTTCTATTCTTTGCATAAAACAGAATATATGTTAGTATATTATTTTAATTTATTGTTCTATGAAAGCTAGTTGGGCTGCATCAAGGCCTAGTGTTTGAACCTTGTGCTCTGATACCACATGTCAAAACCCCAAATTTTTCGAAAAATTTAATTTTTTTTTAAATACAGCTAAATATCATAAATGCAGTCAACTAATTGTTTAGTTAGTTATATGTTACTGAATTCATTATTTGAATTATTTATTTGATTATGTTTATCTTTATAGAACAGTTCTTTTTCATTTTACTGACTTGTTG
>LPNX010436206.1:225906-259539 GCA_001517045.1 Pseudotsuga menziesii | reverse complement strand
GGTTCAGGCATGCGGGGCCTTTTGGCTCTTCGACTTCCTATGTCATTTCTCTGTCTTCTGGCTTTCCGAGGTCACAACCTAGGAACAGTTTCATCATTTTGATAATGAGGGGTACATTGTCATCATGTTCATTGAAGTGCTTCGCTGTGTAGGTGAATGATATTTGCTTGAATGCCATCGTCGTTGTCTTGTTCTATCGTGAGAGTATAAATTTCCTGCTCCAACCCAACCGACCTCTCATGATACATCAAAATTTTTAATCCGTAGTCGGGACAGGGTCGACGAAATGGTGGTCGACCATCTCAGTCGGGTCGATGGAGGTCGACCAGATCAGTCGGGTCGCTGGCCCAGTGTGCTAGTCGGCGGTTGGTCGACGGTACGAGCAGTCGGTGGTATCCATCAGTCGGCAGTATTTTGCTTCCATCTTTGAATTTGGATCCATTGTTGAAGCCAAGGCATTGCCTTGAATGCATATAAAAAAATATGTATAATTGGAAGCAATACGTGGTTATACATAGCAAGCAAAGTTCAGGCAACCATCGCCATCGTGATCAGTTTCTAAGTTCTGCTCGGAAACTCGCGCATTCTTCATATATGAGTGTTTCGAGTTCATCCTCGTTTGCATATTCTATGTCATCATCGCGGATGTCAACCATGGGCGCACTGCCAGTCTTCAATATCTCGACCTCCTCAGGCTGCAGTCGGAGCGATTGGGCAAGAATGTCCACAGTAAAATCGGCCATGTATGGATGCAGGAGGGCCTTGGCAGCGGTGATCCTCATCCGCAGGTCGAAAACAAGCATTCTCTCCAGTACATCTACCGCTTCTTGAGGCGCATGAGAAACCACGCTTCTCACAGAGGACGTGGGTATGGGGGGCAACACAGACTTCACGTAATTACGTATGCTCTCGACCTCGTAGAAGTCGAGGGGATCGTTGTCGAAGGGCTTGGGAACCACGCTGAGGATCTCTGACCGCGGTGTCCAGGTTGTCGTCCAACTTCTGAAAAAGAGCACCGAAACCGCTGCCGTTGTCGTGGCCGAGCAGCTCGACATACAACCTCTCTAGATTCGACGTCAGTCGGTGTTAAGCCGACTGCCATAGTCGGTACTGAAGCTTTTGGTTGGCCTTCGACAGTTATAGACTTTGAATTGATTCGGATTGCTTGGGAGGAATAATGTTTGGTCGACTGCTGTAGAATGGGGAAAATCTTCTGATCAACTCTTGCAGTTGGTATTTGCAGGATTATAAGACAGATGTCACGCTGCAGCTTGTCTCCCATAATATTTTTCATCAACGCACATGCAGTCTCTTGAAGCTTCTCCTTTCAGATTCACGAATGCACGAGCAGTATTTTCATCTTCACGACAGCTTGTCCTTTAGGTTCGACCACCTCCATCCGCTGCTGCTGTCACCCAGACCGGATAGAGGCGGCAACGGCGCCAATGTTGAAGTCTAGGGTTTCAACATCATTCAAGCATACGTTAAGTTCATACACAGCAATCAAAGACAAAGAATTATGGGAAGGGACGTCCAATCCGTCTTTTTCATTATCTTTGGTAATTATTTATACATTATGAGGTAGGTTGGAGCGGTTGTACCCGCTCCAACTACCTATTTGTTAATATTTATTTATCTTTTAAACTATAATTACATGATGACATTTAGGAGGTAATTAGCCCCCTCTACACTTGTTTTCTCTTTGCGACCACAAGGTGGAACTATCATGAAATTCTGGGCTTACTTAGCTTTCGAGCTAACGCATAAGTTTTCCTTCTCTTACAGACTTACAGGTAAGAAGTTCGGGTGCTGCTTGTCAAAATTCTAAAGCATTCAATTATAAGTTCGTCGCACAAAATAACTCAGTAAAGAATATAAATGCTAAACAATTTCCAAAGCTTATCGAGGTAAAATCATTAAATTGTCCTTCTTTTTAGACTCTAAGGAAAGCGATTCAGTTCTATCAGTAATGGCTATAACTATATTCTTTCCAGTAGATGTAAATTTATATCTCTTAATGCTTACTGAACTATTCGATGTCTATAATAGTCGTCAAGTGTAAAAATGCCTTAAATCTTTCTTCACAAGCAGTTTTAAGAATGACAAAGTTATTAAGTCAAGGGTCTAATTTAATTTATACACAAATACTATTTACGTCACGATGGTATTGGTTACTGCTTGTGATAATAACATAATGTACCTTGATACAAGTTTATGTACTCCTGTCCCCATTTCCCAGCTTTGAAGTTTTTAATAGGTTTATAACTTTATTACAAGCTGCCTTTGACAGGATTACATTAGTATTTAATGATTTGAATTTCTCTGCACATGATTTGCTTGGGAACTATTATCTATTTTAAGGCCAATATATCGTTAAAAGTTCAATGCCAAGCTTCTTTAACATTTTAAGACTTACTATACTCGATTACAAACTTTACTAGTTTAAATATTTATACAACCAAAGCAATTGAGATTAACTTTATCAAAAGGATACTTATCATATAATGATTCTATAATTTCCTTTATAACATCCTATAGGATACCTTCAGGTTAGAAATATAGATATTGGTTGAGCTACTACTTTACAATGCATAAAGAAGGTACAAAATATGAAAACAAGAGGACAAAGAATAAACCATGTTTCACGATCAGTTATAGTTTAAGTTTGTTTTAAGGTTCTATAAGCTTTTATAAAATGCCTCCCTTACTTGCTTTTATGAGCTAGGATAAGTATTGTTTCTATCCTTGCTATGTTGCAAATATTTGGTTGAATGCACAATTGTTAAAACAATAATTTCAACAATTAATCGTTATTAATTCCTCTTATACCTTATAACAAGGATTTACTATGATCAAGGTTATAACTGTTTGAGTATGAGTATACCATAATGTATTTTGTTGGGTTGTAGGTTCTCCACGCCGTTGATAATCTTTGTAACAAAGTTTATGTAGTAATGATTCTTTGTTATCATGCAACGTAGATATAGGTTGACTTTGGAGCTAAGGACTATGGTTGATCCTCCGATGATCAAATGATTGGAAGAATGCTCGTGAGGGAAAGATCACTGGGCATATAATCTTAAACCCATAGCATGCAATTTATTTGTTGACTAACGTGGCATCGTTTGGGACATGCGTTGCATAGATAAAAGCACTGCATTGAACCCTAGCTTGTCATTACCTCCGTCGCCTTCGGGCTTCCTACCGCTATGCTACGATCTCCTCGTCTGCACTGTCGCTTACCTTGACTGCTGGTAGTCTCCCTTCTTGCTGTTTCTACTTGTGAGCTCACCCCGAAAGCTTGATAGAGAAGTGTTGTCACGAAACTGTTTGTTACTTGTGTCTAGGTTGTGATACTTTCTCCAGGGTTTTTACCTTCGTAGCTAGCTCCATTCCGAACCTTTCGACTGCAAAAGGGATTTTCTTCCTCCTTGGCTTGGTAGAAGCTGAGGGCTTTGGAAGGTCTTCAGACTCTTTGTTTATATCTCTGCTGTATATTTTAAAGTAGTATGGTTTTTACCCTAACTCGACAATATATAAAAATATTTACAGCTTCTTTAATTATCTTTAATTTATAATGTACTACTCTAAATTGTTTTTTTGTTATTTATAATGTGTAGTGATTGGTTATGCTCAGCAGGTCGAGCATGATATTACTCTGTTGGTTATTTTCCTGCGCGTTAATGTACTTGATTTTTACCCCGTAATATTTTAAATTTACTTGCTAGGGTTTCTGCACATTATTTTTATATTAATTTACTTTATTTAAAAGAATTGTAAATGTTATTATATAATTTTTAACCTTCGGAAATATAAGAACTCCATGTTTTACCAAAGTACTTGTGTATCTGTGACAGATACAACTTTTGAGTACAGAATTTATATTTTGTTTACTATAATGGAATAAAATAGTACTTTATCTACATATTAATACTGTTCTTATAATTATATATTTATTAGCTTTGTTCTTTATTTATTTATAATCATAGAATAAGATAGTATTTTATTATTGTGTTCTTATACTTACTGTACTAAATAATTTATAGAAGTACTCTCTGTATTCTATATTGTCTTGTTTATGTTACAATGTTAATATTTATAAAATAAAAGATTAAGAACTAACTATGTTCTGCTTTTGTTAACATCTTAAAAAGTATAGGTTGGTAGTTGTAGATTTTTTTGTTTGTTTATGCTTAGCTAGATAGAACAAAATGAATGAGTAACTTACATTACTATCCATAAGTAAATTTTGATACCAACTAAATTATCTGTAGAAGTAAATCAAGATTCTAGCTATTATTTCTTTCAATTTGATTATTATACATGCAATAGTTAATTAGCCTAAACTGGAAAGAAGTAAACTGTAAAGTTGTGAAGCATTTTTATTTAGCTTAACCCTACTCTAGTTTAACTATTATATTCTTTTCTTGAATTCAAATAAGCAATAAGATTACTGAAGGTAAATACTGTATCAAGAACTATTTTATCTACCCATACATACTATTATCAGTAAATAATATAGCTTCTTTCTCTGTTTCTAATAAACTGACAGTCTCAGTCCAGGTTTAACACTACTCCTGGTACAAAAGACATTTATTCTGATAACAAAATAAAAGGAAATATTCTATAATTCCACTAACATCTTATTCTACATTTTCATCATACTATCTTTATTTATATAATTTCACCACTTGTGCTGGAGTACGATCTGGATTACTCCAGATGAGGAAAAACATAGGTAGGGTTTTGTTTCTCATCAAAATGATTCTATTACTAAACAACTAAGAACAACTTCATTACTAAACCATCTAAATATTTACATCATAAGCTACAATGCATCATTCAATCACACTCAGATAATACACAAAAATTAATAAATAACAGAACCTGTTCTTTGAGCTTGGACGACAACAGCAATGGGAGGCTGTTCCTCCCTACCAACTCCTGGAGGGCACTCAAACAACGACTCCTCAGGACCCTCGAGCTTGCTCTGGTCTCCCTGGCTGGAACTAGGTGCAGCAATGATCAAGTACCAGTCTTGAGACTCCATACCAATCCTGAACTTATCGGTAAATTCTCTCAGCTAGCAAGCTGTATCAGACCAATTTACTGTAGATTATCTCTCAAAACACCTTCCTTACAGTTTTCCCTTTTCCCCAATGAATTCCTTGAAGTTTATTCCTCCTGAATGATTCTTCTCCTGGAAAATATCTGAGCAGCCTCAACTCTATTCATTGGGTACTTTTAAAATATTGCCTAGGTCTTTTTGGGTTAGTTGTCATTTATTGAGCCACCTGCTCTGATCCCACTTTCTTGGGGGATCATGACCCCAAATGTAGGGAAGTTTCCACCTGCAACATAGAAAGTGTTTGAGGATGATGCCACTTGTCTTTTTCCCTCCACCTAGTTCCTTCCACCAATTTGACCAGTAACACTCTTATTAACAGTTCTCCCAAGCTGTTGTCTCCACTTTTTATTTATTAGTAATGAAATATTCAGAATTACATTCCACTTCTTTTGACTCTACTGAGTCATCAGTTCCTACTTAGCATTAAATTTAACATAATGTCTTAGGAAATCAAATTAAAACAATTAACATTATTTTACAAAATTGGGGTATGTGACACTTTCTCTACCAATAGAGCCTTGCACTTCTCGACTTGACCTAATACATTCAACTTTTTATTGAACACACACTTACTGTCGACATGTTTCCTTCGATTTGGTAATGTGACTAGATCATATGTTTCATTCTTCTTCAGGGACTCCATTTCTTATTCCATGGCCCTTTTCTAGAGTTTACCCTCTGTTAAGTTGATCACTTCTTTTACTGACCTAGGATCATCTTCATGCCATATAATGAAAAAGTAGAGTGAAAGTCAGGTGGAATATACCTTTTTGGTTATTACTTTGCTTGACTAGACTTTCTGACGTGTAAAGTTTGTTGTTCCACCTCTTCATTGGATTCAATTGATTCACCTAAATCCATACTTTTGTCGTTCATTACAAACTCTTTATTTTCTGGTTTGTTTTCTATTCTATGCTCTTCATCCCTTGAAGTAACTCTGACCTCTATGAAGATCCCATCTCTACTATAAACTACATTCCTTGTGATAGGGTTCCATAGCTTATACCCTTTCAGTCCATCCTTGTACCCGATGAATATGGATTTTTCTAAATTTTTGTCGAGTTTGCTTCTTTTCTCCTTTGGGATATGCGTAAAGGAATCACACCCAAAAAATATGAGAAGCATAAGAGAGGGATTTTTACTAGCCCATGCCTCATATGGAGTATTCTTGACCAGAGCGATTGATAAAAACTTATTCACCAGGTGACATGACGTGTTGACTTCCTCTGCTTAGAATTTCTGTGAAATCCCTACACCTCTTAGCATGCTGATAGTTTTCTCCATTAACGTTCTATTCATCATTTCAACAACTTCATTCATTTGAGGTGTGTATGGATTGAGTTGTCTTTTATCGATATATACCGTGCTTTCTACAAATTTGATTGAATGCCTTCCCATAAAATTCTCATGCATTATTAGTTCTCATCTCCTTGATCCTTTTTCTAATATGATTCTCTACAAGATCCTTGAACTCTTGGAATTCCTTAAGTAACTCATAGTTTTTCCTCAAAAAATATAGCCATGTCATTATGGACAAATCATCTATGGAAGAGACGTAATACTTTGATCCTCTTGGTGAAAGGACTCACATTGGTCAAAACACATCACTATGTATTAACTCCAGTATTTCCTTAGCCCTAATAGCGCCAAACGAGAAACTTACATGACTCTGTTTACCTTAAATACAATGTTCATAAAAGTCAACTTATTTAGAATAGTTGGGGATAACTTTGACCATAACTTTACTGTGCATAGAAAAAAGGAATTTCTCACCTATATGTCCCATCCATTGATGCCACAACATGGTCGATTCGACTAGACAAGAAGATATGCAGTCAGATTCAGGACAAAACACATTAGCACAACTATGGGTGTATGTTATTCCCAATAGATTGTATAGGGTTGCAGTTCAAACTCCTCTGATCAATACCATATCTCCTCACACCATCTTGCATGTATCATTCACAAATACAAACTACACACCTGGATTCTCCATCTTACTTACCGAGATTAGGTTTCAAGCCAAACGAGGGATATGCAATACTCCTAGAAGTGTTCCTATTCTTTCATCTTTCAATATCAGTCAAACTTTAGCTCAGTTGACTATTTTTTTTGGTGAATAATCTCCCAAAAGGACATAATTTCAATCGAAATAATTATATTCGCAGAACCATTCTCTTCGATGTGTCATATGATACGATGCATTGGATTCGATCAACTAAGAGTCACGATCCAACTATGTACTTGTGGAGGCCAAATGCACATCAACTTTCTCTTATTTTGAAGTCTTACCATCTTTCTACTAACCTTCCTTAGACCCTTTTATTTTCTTGAATTCCATCGAATTACAATTTCATCTATAATTTTTGACTTTACTACATCACCAACTTGTTTTTTTTACAAGACCAGGAGATCTGGTCTTATATCTACCCCTTGACTTCGATCTTCTACCAAAGGTTTTGCCTTTTCCTCTGTATACTAATTCACCTCTTACCGTTGAGGCATCATGGGTTTAACCTTGCATGTTCTTTCATCTAATCTCTTCTTACAGTAGATATTGTCCACATCATCAATCTTTAATGTGGTATTATTGATTCCAGTAGCCATGACTAGGCTATCCTAGGAATCCGGAAAAAAACATAATAGATTGATACACTTATCCTCCTTAGTGATTTTAATATCCATAGAAAACAACTAACTAATCATCGTGTTGAACACATTTAGGTGTTCTATCACTGAGTCATCTTCACTCATCCTCACAAGATATAACTTATTCCAAACAAATAACTTGATAACCCAAGATTTCAACTAGTACAAGTTCCACAACTTTTCCCATAGCTTCTTTCCAATGTTTTCTTTTGAGACATTCAACAATATATAATTTACTAAACAAAGTTAGATTGTACTCCTTGCCTTCCTATCAATTTTTTGTCAGTAATCCTTTGACATACTATCTAGAGTCATTCCCAGGTCAACTACAACCCATTATTCCTCATCCACAAGGAGATCCTCCATTTAAAGCTTCCAAAGCTGAAATTTTTTCTCATTAAACTTTTCATTTTCTATCCTTTATGTGTTAACCATTCTAACTATGAATCAATGTTTTCAGAAACTCCCATTGAAACAAGTATTCACTAGATCTAGGACCAAGCCAAAACCTCGTCAGAAAAGGTTTCCCCTTGAAACCAAATACAACTATGATACCAATATCTATTACACTGTGTTTGCAAACTGATTCTCAACATTAAGAAATGGTACACAACACATCAACACAATACACACAAATTCCCCTAGAAACCCCTCTCCTAGGTAAAACTACCAAACAAGTCAGATTAACAACTCATATATTATTTAAACACTCCTAGAAAGTGTCTACAACCATGATTTGCAAGACCACAAATCACACTTCATTACATCACTTGAAATTTGCATAGCCATTACATCTTATTTATAGATGCAATACAACCAACTACCCATTAATGACAATCCATAACTTCCTAAATACTTTCAGTTATTCTATTATAGTTGACTTGAATGGGTCAACCTTGGTCGATATCCCATTGAGATTCTTGTCATTCCA
Source organism: Pseudotsuga menziesii (assembly GCA_001517045.1). Classification (NCBI taxonomy): domain Eukaryota; kingdom Viridiplantae; phylum Streptophyta; class Pinopsida; order Pinales; family Pinaceae; genus Pseudotsuga; species Pseudotsuga menziesii. The sequence goes on along the minus strand of LPNX010436206.1, from coordinate 250,831 downwards.
TGGACTTCCAGTCCACCAATCATTTTCCTTTAACCAAACAATTATTCTGGTTAGCCAGTCGACAAAAATTCCCCTATCTGTTGACGACTGACTCCATATAACTTATGGCAGTCGAATATCAAATTTTCCAGTAGATTTACATGCAAATAATATAACATGCTCAATACTCAGAAGAGGTAAAATTTGAATGTTATTAAAAAATGTAATTTGAGGAACTCTTCCAAGAGTGTTGCATATCCTAGGTTTGGTGCAAAACTTGATTTTTGTGATTAAGATGGGGAATTGTAGGTGTGTATTTTGTATTTGAGAAAGATACATGCAACATGGTGCGAGGAGTAATGGTATTGATGAGAGGAGTTTGGAGTGGAACACTGCATAATATATTAGGAAGAATATACAACAATGGATGTGCAACTACAATATTTCCTGAATCCGGAGATATATCTTCCTGTCTAGTCTACTTGACCATGTTGTGGCATCAACAGATGGGATACATTGGTGAGAAAGGAATTCATGCTATTCATAATAAAGGTATTGTTGAAGGTCTCCTTGACTATTATGAAGAAGTATAATTCTTGTAAAATTGCATTTATTGTAAACATAGTCATTCATCTAAGTTTCTCATTTAGGATTCTAGGGCCGAGGAAATACTAGAATTAATACATATTGATGTGTTGAGATCAATACCGATCCATCACTAGGAGGATCACAATGTTATGTCTCTTTTATAGATGATTTCTTCAGAATGACATGGTTGTATTTTATGAGGAAGAAATTTGAGGGATTTGAGAAGTTTCAAGAGTTCAAAGCTCTTATAGAAAATTGCTTTGTCATAAAAATCCAGTTGCTGAGAACTGATAACGGAGGAGAATTATATGGTAAGGCGTTCAACTAATTTTCAGATAACACAATATATCTTGAAAAAACAAAAATCCATACATAGCTCAACATAACGGAGTTGATGAAAGACTGAATAGAACGTTGATGGAGAAAGCAAGGAGCACCCTCAATGATTTAGGTATCACACAAGGATTCTGGGAAGAAGTAGTCGATACGACATGCTACCAGGTGAATAGGTCATCGTCTATGACTACAATCAACAAGACTCCATATGAGGCATGGGTTGGTAAGAATCCCTCAGGATTGCACATCTCATGGTATTTGGGTATGATTCCTTTGTGCATGTCCCAAACGAGAAAATAAGAAAACTCAACAACATGTGTGAGAAATGCATTTTCATTGAGTATAAGGATGGAGAGAAAGGGTACAAGCAGTGGAATTCGGTTACACGGAAGATAGTTTATAGGAGATATTTGATATTCATAGAAGTCAGAGGCACTTCCAGGATTAAAAAGGTCATGAGATAAAAGGAACAAAAAAGAAGAAGTTTGAAATGAATGATGAAAACCTAGATTCGAATTGATTGAATCTGACAAAGAAGTGTAAATGTAGAATCCGATTGTTAGGATGTTTGGTCAAGCAAAGAAACATCCCAAAAGGTATAATCCACCTAATGTTTGATCTCATTTTGTTCTATATTCCATTAAATATGATCCCAAGTTGGTAAAGGAAGTGATCGACTCATCAGAGAGTAATCTTTGGAAAAGGGCCATGGAAGAATAAATGGAGTCCTTGGGGAAGAATAAAACATGGAATCTGGTGTGATTAACAAATGGAATGAAAACCGTTGACAATAAGTGGGTATTTAAGAAAAAGATGAATTTAGCAGGACAATTTGATAAGTACAAGGCTTGACTGGTAACAAAGGGATATTCCTAAGTCGAGGGAGTCAACTTTGGTGAGATATTTTATCTTGTTGCAAAGTTAACTTACATTAGGGTAGTAATGTATTTAACCGTAGAATTTGTAAAGTTCTTGAGATAGAATAGATGGACGCAAAGACAACATTTATTCATGGTGATATTGAAGAATATTTTTGTACTAAGAAACCTAAAGGATTCATGGTAAAAGGAGAGGAGGAGCTGGCGTGCAAGCTCAAGAAGTCTCTCTATGGTTTAAATTAATTATCTAGCATGTGGTACCATAATTTTGATATGTATATCCAATAACCGGGGTTTGTGAGAAGTCAGGATGATCATTGTGTATATGGAAAGAAAGTTGGTGATCACTTTATATATGTAATTTTGTATGTCGACGACATGTTGGTCAAAAATAACATGGATATAATCAAGGAGGTGAAATTGCAGTTGTCCTCCTATTTTGACATGAAGGATATTGATGCAGCTCATTTCAGTCTTGGAATTGAAATAAAAAGAGATCAAGCAGATAGAGGGATTTGTTTAAGTAAGTGTAAACATGTTGAGATAGTACTGAAATGATTCAACATGTAGGATTACAAACTGGGTAAGGTCCTTATTCATGTAGGAGTTAAATTATATGTTAAATAGTATCCTAAGAATAAAGAAGAAATATAATACCTATACTAGTGTTGTATGCAGTCTGATGTGTGCAATGGTCTATACTCAACCTGATATTCCCCATGCAATGGGAGCATTGAGAAGATACGTTGATAGATAGGAACGAACATTAGACCATAGTTAAGAGAGGTTTTAGGTATTTGTGTGGCACAATGGATTATGTAATATGTTACCAAGGGGAACCTAAAATCAACAAGAAAATATATGTACATGGTTTTGTTGACTCCAACTGGGCTGGAGATATCAACCATAGACGGTTGGTTACTTGATATGTTTTCAAGTTATTCAATGGAGAAATTAGTTGGATGAGTATGAGGCATTTGGTAATTACAATATTGATTACTGAGGCCAAATACATGGCAATCACTCACACAAGAAAAGATGCATCTTGGTTGTAGAGATTGCATTCAAAGGTTGGGTTAAAACAACAAGTTGTTAGAATGGATTCTAACAATCAAAGTGCAATATTCCTAGAAAAGAACCCTGCATACCATTTAAAGACAAAGCATATTGATGTATAGTATCACTTTGTGAGAGACATGATGGAGAACCAGAAAATGATGTTGGAATAGGTAGATGTTGTGAAGAACATTGTAGACTCATTGACCAAGTTTGTGAACACTGAAAGTTTACTTGGTGTAGGGAGTCAATGGGCTTGTTAGCCTTTCTTAAGAGAACTAAAGGTGTGAAATATCCTATGTATGTAAAGAAGATAGCAAGTGGTAGAATGTTGGGTCTGTTATATTCTTTGCATGTAAATCGATTATCGAAATTGATAGTCGGTAGGTAGCAATTCGATTGGAATCGAAGTTGATAGATGGTAGAAGTTTGGTCGATGAGTCAACTAGCATAGGCAATTGGTCATCAGGGAAGTCGAAAAGAACAAAGCAAGCATGGATTCGAAGAACACTTGGTCGATAAGAGGCTCAACATGTGATTGAATATGGTTGGTTCAGTCTAGTTGATTGTAACAAAATAACTACATCCAATTATAAAGTTATGGATTGCCATTAATGAGAAGTTAGCTATAACTACCTTAGGTACCATGAGCTAGTGTATGTGTTGCATCTATAAGTATGATGTAATGACAAAGGATATGAGAAGAAGTGTATATCACTTGAAGAGATTAGTAGTGTGTAAGTGAATTCACGCTTGATGTATTGCGATCTAGTAAACTGCTGGTAAAGAGTGTTTTTAATAAATGAGTGGTTATGCCTACGTGTTTGATGGTTTTCCCTAGTAGAGGGGTTTCTAGGGTAATTTATGTGTACTATGCGTGTTTGTGTTTTGTGCTATTGATAATTCTATTATATGTTTAATAATAAAAATCATCACGTATGCTCACTATAATAGGTATTAGAACCCGACACAAGGAAGATGATAATTTACAACTTACATGTTATGAAGTGAATGATTCATTTGAGCAACTGCCTTCTTTATCAAAAGACATTGTTGTAGATGAGTGTTTATAAAATTCCAACGTTGATTTAGAGTATGGGGTCCATGAAGATGAAAATTTTGATCTTGTGGTTTTTGAAGACCATAATCTTCTTGATAAACCTTTGTTTTTTGGAATAACAACATTCTCAATGAAAGTACTTTCTAGCGTTCATTGGATTTAATTGTTAACTTGGAAGATGGAGCTCTAGAAAATGACAAAGAAGACAATCAATCATCCATAGAAACAAATAAGGCATTGTAAGTTATATGTGAACTCAAGGATAAATGTTGTACCATTATTTTGGATAGAAATGAGCATCAAAGGGAAATATATATTTTCCATTGAAATTTTCATTTTCGAGGAAACATTGACAAAGATGGAAATAAGTGTTTGTATGAGAATTATGGTTGTAAGAACATGATGATTTCATATTTCCCAAATCACAAGGATTTAGAGCTTCAAGATAAGCATGATCAAGAATATAACAAAGGTTGCAAAGTTGATGATCCAATTGCAACATGGATGAAGGAGACTTTCCACAAGAGAAAGCAACAAAGAAAGTGTTAGAAATGGGTAACTCATGCATATTTATCCTTTTCTCATACTCATTTCCATTATTCTTTTAAGGTTTTTGGTTGTATTTCTAACTTTGTTTGTGTTGTAAACGATTCTTGCTCCTCATAGGCACATTTTTTAGTCATTGGAGATGTATTACCCCACCTTTTTTCTACCAAACCCCAAGCTCATTCACGATCCCATTAGTGCTCTTCATGCATGTGTCTCGTAGCCTTATAAAAATGCACACATGGCTGCATTGGAGGTGTCATATCACCTAGTGGGTCCACTTGTCCATTAGGTTAGGTAAGTAGTTTTATAACTTTCCTAGTCAATTCTAGCATATCAGTTTCAACATTTAGAGTTCTTTGTCTAAAATAAGAGTTCGAGAAGAATCCATTTGTGACTCCATCCCCAATTTTGACTCCATATCCCAATGGGTAAAGCACCGATTTTCTCACCCTAGATATTTTGTTGGATTCTTGGCACCTCATAGGGAGGAGCCATCCCATAGAAGGAGTCGATGTTGTCGTTTAAGAAGGATCATAGTCCAAAAGTTAGTTCTGCATGTGGGGTCCACCTTGAGACAAATTTTACTAATCAACCAAATGACATATTTGAATACATGGAATGGATTAAGCAGGTTTATGGGGCTCATAAATAATCAAGAAGCTATAAGAATTCAATTTCGACATTTAGAAGCACATAAAATTATTTTTGGGTCATGGGGCCTACCTTGGGTGAAATTGAGTTTTTAGGTTGAGAGGGTAATTAAAATACAAATATTGACATAGAATAGGTTTTTGAGGTCATTGATCATGTTGCAATTGACATACTTAAATTCCAAGTTGTAGAAGTATGAATCTGCAACAGGACCCACTTTAGGACAAAATGGAAATTAATGCATGATGACTCACTTGAAGGTAGGGACTGGTTCAAACATGTTTATTAGAGTCATTTAACAAACTAGAGTTGACAAACTTCAATTCCGACCTTTGGAATAACAAAATTGTAGCATAACAAATTTCCCACAAAGGTGCCTAGTTGTCCATTATGATTAAAAAAGTATATCAAGCGGGCATTAAAAAATTTCATGCATGTAGTTGTTGGAATTCCCTCTGCGTATACTTTGCAGTGCCCTTGACAACACATCATTTCAACTTTATATGCAAATTATATATTGGTATTACTCTGACAATCCAAAGGGGCACATAATTTTAATGGTTTTGGCCAGGTTTTTCATGCAAAGTTTCAATGGATAGTTCTCCCTCTTTGGTCCACAATTCAACATGAAATTTTAGAATGTTGTTGATAAGGATGGGGGCTATATACCACATAGTTCGTTTGACCTCATCCTACACATAGAAGCGGCAAAAAAATGAACATATTCCATTTTCAGGTACTCCAAAATCATGTTTATGTTGCACATAATCCAAAATTAAAATAATATTATTTAAGTCTAAGCCCAAGGATCATCCATCTCCATTTTCAAGAGCTAGAACATATCTCAGTAAGAGAAATTTGTAGATGTAGTTTTTACAGTCGATTTTCAGCTACAATATTTGCCCAATGAAGTCAACAATTGATCAAATCCTCCATGGATATGTTGGAATCCATAGGGATAATGCATGGCCAAAATTTCATCTCCTGTGGTGGATCATAATGCATGAAATAGTTAAAATAAATCTACAACCATATTCCTATTCCACAAAGCTAAATCGTGCATAAAACCACGGGTTTCAAGCTTCATAGGAATAATTCCATTGGGAAGAGGGTCCCACATATGGCATGCTCATGATGTTTTGTATGCATGGTTCTAGGTTCCACTGCCTCAAATTCTCCACAGGAATCAACATCGTTATATTAAACCCATACATCATAGCAATTCTCACAAGGTCAAAGGGTATGGGAAGTGCTGTGAATGGTCATGATTTGTTTGATAAAATTAATTCCAGCATTTGTGGGGTGATAAAATGAAGGAAGAGAGGTAAAAATACATCCCCATGAATGCTGGATAGAGCACCCAACAATGTAAATCAACATCCTAAAAAAGATTACGAGATTCTCCTCCATTGGGGTTCGAAAATATCAAATGTAGCGCAAATGGTGGATTAGAGAGATGTATGGGTACATATCAATGCTTGAAGTTATTTTGGAACTTCCCGCATGACTTATGGTGGAGACCTCCATTGGAAAATACAATCACGTTCATATTTCAAAGGGACTTTAAAACCATGTTATAAACTATAAGTTATAATATATGGTATCATAAAAAAATTCCATATGCTTCCCCCAATGCATAAGTTTATGGTGCCCCCTCCCTTTGGTATATTAAATTGTTTTATTTTATACACCAACCAAATTTAACTACATTCCATAATGGCAAAGGAAATCATTCCTATCGGAGAAGGAGAATGAGATTCTAACCTAATTTCTGGATCTCACATTTCTCTCCCAACATGCTATAATAGATATATTTTTCTCATTTACACAGGAGGTTAATCAATAAAGTTCATATCAATAGAAAATGGGAAAAAATAAAGGAAAGAGGCCATCAAAGACTGAATATTTGCTCGGGACACCACTATATTGCAACATCAAGTAACAATCTCTTTCTTATCCTTCTCTTATTTCATCCTCTTTCTCTTGTAAATGTTATATGAAGTCCCTCTGTGCAAAAGAAAAACAATAGACCTAGGTATCAGATCAAGTGTCCCTCATGGTGTCCCTCTATTGTATTAATGAACAATTGTGATTCCTATTTAAATAAATTAGGATTGAAGTAGAGTAGCCACTATATTGAAATAAATGAAATTTCATGTATGTTATTGTGTTCACTTTTCATGGTTCCATGTCTTCCATTTTATTAAATGAACCAATGGATCTATTTACATCTTTCCCTTTTAATTTGATGTCTAATAAGTGCGTGTGAAGAGAGTGTAGACTCTGGCCTCCTCTTAAGCTCATATTTGTTCATTTTCCTTCAATTATTTCTCATTACAAAACTAGATTATGATGTCCATGGTGCAAAAGATCATCCCTGTGGTTGAAACCTTTTGAGTCCCCTTATTATTGGGATTCCTAGTTACCCCCTAGTGATTCTTTGATATGATAACCATTAAAGGCTACAAGTCAGGGTTCATACTTTATCTATTTACTCGGGACATTCAAAGTTAAGAGGTCTTGGAATTGTGTGTGCAACTGCTAAGAGATTTTATTCTACTGTAAAATGAAATGGTTCCTATTTGAAAGAAACATGGTACTAATTTAATTTCAGCATGCATAAACTAAATTTAAATAAGCAAGAAAGATAACCATATGAATTATTCTACCCTTTACCTATTAATCCTTAATTGAATATTTTGCTATTAAGCTAAATCTTCTATGAGAATTTCCTATTGACAAAGCATCAAACATATCTAACTAATTGAAAAGGCAATGTTATTCAAAAAGACAAATAACCTAACTTTTGTAATTTGCATTGGCATGAAATGGATCTAATCAAACATGTAAACGAACTACAACTTTTCTATCTTGCATAAGTTGGACATTAGAAAGCATCAAAAGAACTACATCTATTATAAATTGCATAAACTAAACATTGGAAATCATTGAAATAACATGTGCTAAATTAATTTGCAGAAGGAAACCTATAAGAAACTACATGAAATATTAAAGAACACTACAATGATTATGGTTCTACACTACTGAAAATAGGGCATGAATAAATTTAAACTTGATATCTAACAATAATTCTTTGAATGTAAACAAACACACATATAAACTAAATAGACTACCTATCAACTCCTACATAGCCTTGAGCATGCCCTTCCCCAAAGCAAGCACAAGAGATGAATAAAACTAAGTACTCACAAGGTGTAGGAAATATGCAATTTCCATTAAACTAGTTCGTTGTTCATCATCTTAAAAAATGCATCACAATAAAAAACTTATGGAAATATGTTGTATCTGTCTATCATAATACTTAAAGGTTGAATCCTTGTTTATATGTCCAAGGGATTATTTATTACAATAACTATAAAATACCTAATAACTAATACAAGCTCTAACTGTAGTATGAAGCTTAGTTACAATTGAGCTTTTGCTCCCAAAATCCTATAGGTGACTAGTAGTGGTCAAGATCTTGGAGATTTGATTCGTTGGCGACATGCTCAAGCTCTATGCTTGACTGTATATGTTCTCCTCATTAATATATAGATTCCCCAATACTAACTTCTCTCTAATGGTAGCATTTAATTGCACTTCACCTTATCAAAAACTACAACTTGTCTTCAAGCGTGACTATGCTTTATTATCAAAACTAGGACTTATCTTCAATCATAACATTATGTTTCCTACAATTGTCACTCACACACTAATTCCATACGTTGGATTGTTATTTTGAAATAAAAACTAAAGTGAATCAAATAGGAAAAAGGTTAAACACTTCAATCAACATCATTCTATTTGTTAAACACATAAACAACCACAAAGTATGTAAACTATCCTTTAAATAATGTTTCATTGCATCCATTTTATGTCTGGCATATGACTTTTACCTACCAAAACTGGGGCTTATAACCTCCCAAAAAAACCACAACACAATCCTTTTACCTTTTTTTTAATAATCAACTAAATCTAACTCCACACACCACCAGTTTCTGTTGTAAATCTAATCAGAGCTTCATAGATAAAGATCCTCACGTGACAAATGAGGACATTTTCCTTAAAAACATTTAGGGTACCCCCTTGGTCCTGAGGACTGGCTTTATGTCCTAGAGTGGTGTGGGAAGATGAATCCCACACAATATGCCTTGACATTGTGCTTGCTCCTATCATACTCCTCTCAATCGTGATATCTAGAGCAAGGTTTTGTGATGGGGACAACCTAGGGGACAACGATGCTTTAATAAGGTTGTAGACCTATATATTTTAAAACCATCATAACATGTGGCATGAATTCATGAATTATGGAGCTTAAAAAATTAATTTGAAACCATGCATCTTTCCTCCACAAATCACTTTTGAAGTCTAAAGTGGTTTTACACCATATTAATGAGATTTACCTACTCTCATTGGTTGTTATTATACACATGGTTTAATCAATTTGATTAAGAAAAATCCTCAAGGGTGATGACATTGTTACCTTCAAAATCCAATATTACATCAAGTATCTCAATCGATGGCTCATATTCTCCTATAGGATTCAAATTCTACAAGGTTATGAAGTTTTGAAAGAGCCACATATACATATTTATTCAAAATGTGAGAAGAAAGGTCAATATCCTCTCATGTCTCCGCAAGAAGAATAAGATCAATGTTAATAAAATATGTCCCCAATAAGAATAATAGATAGTCCCCTCACCTCAATTAGGATATATATCACTAATATGGGGTAGGCTACAAAAAGGAAAGTGGATGATTGGCTCATGAAAAAGAGCACGAATAAAAGAAGGAAAAATGGGGTATGCCAATCAAGAATCAATGGAGAAAACCATACAGGAGTTCCCACTATTATCCAAGAGAACAGGGCAAGAAGTATTGAACCAATCAGTTCTCAACAAGAGGGGGACTCTATCACTCACACATCACCTCCTCCCCATTTTCTTAATTTGACTAACATATTTTTTTGTTTAATATTTTGAAGGGGTTGTTAATCCTATCACCAATTCTTTTCAAGAGGCTAAGTATCAATTTTAATGGGAAAATATAATCCAACCAATGGATACTTGTGACCCACTAGATATGTTGAGAAAATATAAAATAAGGATATATGAAACTTAACAGGGCATTATGACCATACATAATGTAAACTCGAGTATAGGATATACTCTTACCAAAGTATGATATTGCCCCTTAATAATTTATTTTGGCTACCTTGGAACCACTTGGGAATAATAAATACAAGTATACGTGGCCACAAGATTGGAGAGATTTCGTATAACCTTAGATGCAACTAGTATCCCACCTGACGATGATACATATATGGCTCAAGGATAAACTAACATCATTTATGGTGAATATATTAAGGCAACCTCCTCCAACACTGAATATAAGAAACAATTGGATGCCATCACCACCAAAAATAAATTCTTAAATGCAAGGGAGAAGGCATTGGACGTGGAGAAGGGAAAATTATATATTAGGATGCTAACAATAGGAAGGGGGAAACAAGAGGTTAGTGATTCCATTTCCCTTTTAAGGGAGAAATATGACAGAATAAAATATCTATAAAACTCAAGGATGGGTTTTAATATTCTTAAACCTGGGAATTCAAAGTAAAGATGGAAAAATATAATAGATAATATATAAAATAGAGAGATTTCACCTTCTTTAAAGGGGTAAACTCCAAGAGAAAATATCCGAATATAATGCCAATTCTTGACATATTACATATCTTACTACTCTATCTATAATGTTTCAATTGCCAAAGTCCTAGCTACTTGTGGTCCCATGAGTAAATAAGGTCTCATCTAGGGGCCTTTGTTTAATAAAGATGACCCTTTTTTCTTTAAGTAATTATCTATTAACTATTTAACGTGCCTTATCGACTTGTACATTGATAAATTAAGGGGGTTAGGGTAGGACCCTTATATGACCCACCCATTCAAAAGCAACATTGTCCTCAAGGTTGTAGATGAGGAAAGTGTTGAAAAATGGATAATGGTTCCCAAGTATCATCTTCTGGTGAGGTATCCTTACACTGAATCAAAACTTCATGGATAGTGTGTTGATGCAGGTGATGCTCTCGAGTGTCCAAAATTGCTTTTGATTGGAGCTAAGTAGATCCTTCTTCATCTAGTTCCGTTGATGTAGTTTGAATTGGACAATTCTAATCAACTACATTCAAACATGACACATGAAATACTAGGTGGATCTTGGAGTGTGCTAGGAGCACTAATTTGTATGCTACCTAACCAATGCATTGAACAATTCGATATGGTCCATAAAACTTTGGTTCAAGCTTCTAATGGAATTTAACTTTGAGAGAGGTCCGCTTAAGGTTGGAGACAAAGGAACACTTGGTCACCTTCTATGAATGAACACTTTGAGTGGCATTGGTCTATTTGTTGCTTCGTGCGGTTTTGAGGCATTGCTAAATTTTCCTTAATTATACAAAAGAAAGACATCATGGAGTATGTAAATTTACAAGTCCAGATGGATTTTACTCTAAAAATGTCATCATATATAGGATACAACTCATTGCATTTTTTTTCTTGGTTGATTCATATTTTTATTAAATAATCTCTGAAAAAGGGATAAGTCTATTTTGTAATACTATATTTCTAGGGTTTTAACAATTGCTCTCTAAAATCGTGAAGTTCCATTCTTCAACCCATTGTTGGTTTTGCAACGGAAATGGAAAACAATTTTGATTGGAGTATTCTTCTCGGACTTTATTCTTGTAGTGAAATATATTGTAAGTTTGTTATCTACATAATTTGATTAAGGAACAAATTCTTTAGGAAATGTATCATTTAAAAGGCTTATATATCATCATATTGTTATCAATAAATTTGTCCTCGCTTTCTTGTTAAGATGGATAACACTTGACTTTGAATTTTGATTATTTATGTAGTATTCAATCATTGAATAAAATATCCACAGATAACTTAAATTTATGTTTCTTATTATAATCAACTACTACATGGAAAGAAAAACAAGTGCCTTTTTTGGGTTCCTGTTGTGGCTCCTTTAATCTTGGTCATACTGGAAACTCTCATTATCTATTTAAGTTGTGTAGACAAACATGGTGTACAAATTACAAGAACATGGTTCTAATATTTGAAGTGATCATTATTTTTATTACCAACTCTAATTATGGATACCGTCATTTTATGAACCATGTTATATTAAGGTAAAACATATAAAAAAAGAAATAAATCCTTATTTTATTAATCAACTTATTTTCAGTGGAACTCTTCTTGTGAAAGGTGTTAAAATTGGTTTTGTTGCTTCTTTGATTTGTCTTACAATATGATCAAAATATCCTTTTCATATAAAATATGGATTTTAGAAAACTTTGAACTATCTTAATTTTTTCCTTTAGAGAAACATAAAGAAAATCTACTCCTGAGATTCAATGAGATAGAAATTTAAAATTAAAAAAGTATGAAGTGTTAGGATGAAGTAACAACTTGCATCTTGTGAGAGTAACAATGATTTAATAGAAAGTTGAAGCTTACATGTTTACACCAGAGTCTGTTTTAGGCAGACATTGCTACATGAAGGACTTTTGCAGCCTTGAAGGATTATCATTGGATGGAAACAAAGAAATGCTAGCAATGGGTGTTATGAATATAGCAGGCACATTGACTTCTTGCTATGTTACAACATGTAGTTTTTGATTCTCCATTCACGACTACTTCCTTCAAACATTGTTTTTTTTCCATTCGAAAGTGACCCATTTGGCCATTTAGTTATATGCTTGTTTTCTTTGGCAAGGTCCTTCTCACGCTCAACAATGAATTCTAATGCAAGTTGTAAAACAATATTTTCCAATGTTGTGATGTCACTCATGGTTCCTTAGACACTACTCCTGATCACACCACTTTTTGAATATACTCCCAATTTAATATTGGCTTCAATTATTATTGATACATTTCTTAGTTTGATTGGCATCAAAGTGGCAATTCTCATCTAGAAAACATATAAGCTGGACTTGCTTGCTTGCATGGGAGATTTAACCTTTTATTGGTGTAGTATTTGCATCTTGTTGAATATAGGCTTTTGATTGCAACAAAAAATATTTTCTTCACTATGCGTGGGATAGATTAAAGGTACGAATATATGGATCATTCACTAGGTATAGAAACAAATCAGTTATAGGACAACAAAAGTAGAGGGTGCAATTGTTTCTAGGCATTAATTTTTGTTTACATATTTTGTAACTTAGAAACTTATAAGATATAACGACTGTTTCAATATTGCTTTAGTTTGTTCTTCCCTACTAGCATTTATAATCAATAAAAGAATACTTTTAAACCCTACTTATATTGTTATGAAAACAAGTTTCCATGTCCTTTGGAAAAAATATTCTATAAGTGACAAGGGAAGACATGACCCTGCTTGTGAAAATTCATGGAAAAAATATATTCATGAATATTGAATAGTACCTTGATGCCTAAAAAACTCCTTGCATATTAGTTGCGCATATTGATTATGCAATGTACTTCTCCAATGCAAACTACATCCGTGAGAGGTAAGAGACATTTGAGTTGCTTGATGTATTGTATGTTGGATTGTTTTGTATAAGTTATAGTTTTTTTGCTTGAAATGTATGTTTTTCTATCTAAAACATGATGATATCATTTGAGCGTTTATAGTTTTTGTAGACCTTTCAATTGTTTGTTTTTTGGGATTGTTGTCACCATTATTACTAAATTTATTAAATTATTTCCAAGAAGGATTTTAAAATCCAATCTATTGACTTAGTAAACAGTTGAAACACTTTCCTGCACCCTGCAATCCAGATTCTAGTGGAATACATAATGAATTTAACTTGGATGTCAAATCCTTTTTTCATGATTCTATTCCCAATTGATGCAACTGTAAATCATTTTGGAATTAGTAAAATATTAAATGGTAAGATACAGTAATAATATCACAAAACTTTAAAAGGAAATATAAGCAATCTTTGCTGCTAGAAACCTTAAATTTTACTTGAGAATATAGATGATCATTCTTTGTAGCTAGATGTCAAGATGATTTTTTTTTAGCAAATGGAAAAAATGACATATTATTGAAATAAATCTAATGGCGATGAATGAGTAGTTGAGAAGTTATGTGATGCTCGAGTGTGTAAGAGATGTTGCTATTATAGGATGTATTCACGATATTTGTATTAATTGTCTTCATGTTTCATAGCTTGAATATCTCTTCAAGCATGAAACTGTATGTCAAAAATTAAGAAACAAGATCAGGGCAAGTTTGAGTATTAATATGTTTATTTTCGAATAACATTTTAGAGAACCCTAGTTTTACTCTAGAGATACGAAAAGTAGAATTTTATGGTCCACTGATTCTTAGATATTCTCATTCTTGTAACTGAATAAATTATAGAGTGTGATATGCCATTGGTATGTTGTCTCTCATATTTAAACTACTAGGTCAAGTAGTCCATAATATTGCAATTAGTAACTTGAGAATAGATGAAAAACCCCTTGCATTACATCCACTCTACACTTTTCCACGCACCCCCTTTGCTAGCAATAGAATAATGAAAAATTCATGGACCTTGAATTGCCCAATATAGCAATGTAAGTAGAAGAAGACTAAAATCTATATTTGCAAAACGCTTAGAAATCTCCCAAGGAAAGAAACCTTTTCAACTTCGATCCCTGACAATGGCACCAATTTAGATGTTTTTCCTCAAAACCTTCCTAGATAAGGAAAAGTGTCGAGGTACCCTCTGGAAACAAATAACCTCCCCACTTTAGACCTCAAGCTAGTTCTTGGACCAAAAAGAGTACCCCTCAAATATTCTCAAAGTTGGCTGCGCACTGTCACTTCAAGCTTCAATAGTACCTCTAAATGCCATATTTTAAAGATTGCATGGTAAAAATATGGATTAATGCAAGCTAGAAAAGCAACTAGATTCATTTCCACACTAAATCCTTATCCATTGGGAATCAATATCCCCAATTGCAGAAATATACTTAGTTTGATGGAAGATACAGAGGAAGATTTAAAGGAGAATATTAGCATCAAGTACCAACGAGGATTGGTAGTCTTTGGAACTAGAGACCACTCAAATATCATGGATAATCACAAGGGATGAAAGTATTAGTATCTATTGATATGTAAACAAAAGTTGTTGGGCATTGTAAATGAATCCAACGGTTTAAAACTCATCCATAAAGTATATAAGTCATCTTCACCTACTGAAAAAATAAAAATAAATTCATGAAACAAGCCAATAATAATTATCATAAACTGCTAATAACATGTTAAGAAACAATTAGCAAACTCAAAATATTGCACAAGCCTGTATAACAAAATGCAGAGTGATAATATGTATATAAAAGACTACAGAGTGATAATAATAACCTCCCTATCTATCTCTCTCCTTCTCCCCCTATCACACACGCAAAATCTCTCAATATCTCTCTATCACCTCCACCTCCACCTAACCCCCACCCATCTCTCACTCCCCCAACCTCCTAAAAACATCCTTTGTCTCTACCTCTAACCCCTTAACACCCTCGTATCTCTCTACCTCTAACCCCTTACCACCCCCCAATGTATCTTCCCTTACCTCTCTCACTCTCTCTATCTCTACTTCTATCCCCTTAACACCCCCTCTCTCTCTACCTCTGACCCCTTAACACCCCCATATATCTCTACCTATAACCCCTTACCAATCCCAAATCTCTCCCTCTCTCCCTCCCTATCTCTCTCTACCTATAATCCCTTAACAGCCCCC
The DNA here is from genome assembly GCA_001517045.1 of Pseudotsuga menziesii. Taxonomy (NCBI): domain Eukaryota; kingdom Viridiplantae; phylum Streptophyta; class Pinopsida; order Pinales; family Pinaceae; genus Pseudotsuga; species Pseudotsuga menziesii. Next base: position 234,972 of record LPNX010436206.1, on the reverse strand, counting down.
CTCTCTCTACTTATAACGCCTTACCACCCCTTCTCTCTCTACCTATAAACCCTTAACACCCCCATATCTCTCTACCTCTAACCCCTTACCAACCCCCAATCTCTCTCTCTCTTTCTCTATCACACACACACACACACACACACACACTCTCTCTCTCTAACCCATTAACACCCCCCCTCTCTCTACCTATAACCCCTTACCAACCCCCTAATGTCTCTCCCTTCACCTCTCTCTCTCTCTCTAAACCATTAACACGCTCCTGTTGGAATAATATTAACACAACCTAGGTTCAAACAACATCATACCAACAAAGACCCAAGTTACTGGCCTGAAATAGTTATATCTCTTTCGGCAACACCTACAGAGTAGATTCACCCGAAGTACCTGTGGGGACTGCGAGAACCAGGTTTCCACAAAAAATAAGGGGAACATCGACATATTGCAACAATATAACTCCGACAGAAGGGACTTCGACAAATCAAGAACTACGGAAATTTTACTGAATTCAACCAAAAAATTTAATCATACTATGACAACATAATTAACCATCGAGTTATTACTTGATATACTCATCACGTATGTTTACCCATTGATGCATTATAAGCAATTAACAAACTAACACACACATCACAAGCAATCAAATCCAAATATTTAACGTGGAAACCCAAGATGTAAAAAACCACAAAGCGCTTGTTATTAATAAAGAGAGACAACTAGAATGCTTATGCTTGCACACACATCCTACAAACATCTCCTCAATGCGTTTTTACAAAATATTTGTGCACATAGCCTACAGATCAACCTTCATCCTTGCAACTATAATTCCTCTTATACTTCGACAAAATAGTACATTCACTTCTCTTCAACATAATACAAAAAGCTCATAATTTTCCCCAAAACTGTCTAACCTCAAAATTCCCAACCAATTACATATTTATAGGCTATGTTTGGATTTTTTCCTAGTGCCCACTACCCGATACCATAAATATAAGTGGACGAAATTCCTAACTGTGTAACCAACCTTTCGGTTGGACTTCATAAAAAAAAATTACTTTCATTAATTCTCAACCGATTCCTCGAAGCTGACCACTTTTCCTACCCACTTCGACACATCCATTCACACTTCGACCGCTTCCTCAAAATTGGTACCCAAAATATCCCAAATTTACTTAGGGCCATTATCCCCCTAACACTCACATGTGGATCGTCCCAAGCCACTTCAGTCTTGCAAAGCTGGTGCATTCAAATTTGACTTAAAGTCTTGGTAAAATTTATTTACTTCTTCAATCTGTCGCTGCACTTCTTCCTTAATCTTGGCCACTTCGGTAACGACGTCCAGAGAAATGTGTTCGGCACTTATTTCTATAGTCAATGTTAGGGATTACTTAATATCCAAGTTCTCTGGCCCAATAAATTTAGAGATTCGCTCAACCTCTATCTACAACTATTCTACCTGTTTTATTTATTTCTACTTTTGTATCCGATGTTTATTAATCCCCTGTTGTAGGGATTTGTTTTCAACAACCTTCCTCATTCGCTCTATTGATGGCAGAGTCTTCAACGAAAGTCATAGAGTATCCATATTGTCTTGAGTTGTACTAAGTTTAATCGTAATGTCTTGTAGTTTCACATCCTCCAATAAGGCTCCCCAAGACTGAAAGATATTTTCATAAGCATTTACACAATAGGATTCAACTTGCTTTCTCTCTTAGATGACCTCCTGAACTTCTTTTTGTCATTGTTCAGTTACCTCAAGAGTTGTGATAGGAACCAATTTAGCGTCCAACTCTTCAAATTTCAGGCGAAAGCGAGTGATGACCTCCTCAATTCTTAATAACTTGGTCTCAGGGGATAACAATTCAGGGTCTGATGTTCCTCGGTAAGTAGCTTTGACAACCTCCTGCAACTTCTGCTTGTTGTGGCTCAACTTATCTTTTTGCTGTGAAATTTCAGAGGATTCCTTGTCTAGATCAGTGTCCCAAGTTTTGAATTTCTTCATCTGTTCATACATAGAGTCCTCTTGAACCTTGATTTATTCCACAAACTTATACCGAGTGTTGTGTAACATGAATATCGAAAAAATAAACACGTTCAAATCAACAAACTCAGATTGTGTGCTGCCACATTCATTTCTTGATTTCCAAAGTTCTTTGCCTTAGACAATATCTGAACTATGCGACCCTTCATTGAAGTATAAACTTCTTATAGCTAATCTTCAGATGGTATGACCTATGGATTCATTATTTCCTCCTCCTAAGATTCTTGTCGTGGAGTGGCAAAAATTCGAATACCCTTAATCACTTAGAATAATGTAGATAACAGGTCAGTCACACCCTCAAAGAACTTAATAGTATTCTCTTTTGCTAATTTTCTGGTTTCTTCCACTACTTCATCCATCCCGTTGAAAAACATGTTGAAGTCATCATTAGTTAGTCATGGTGCAACAGTCTCTTTGATACACTTTTGATTTTTCTTCCCCTTTTTCTTTAATTTCACAACTTTATGCTTGGACCACAAGTCCGGGCCTGTCAGGGTGTCACTGGAATCCTGATCACTACCATGATGCAAAATTTGTGGGTTCTCTGCTTCTTCATCATGTTGACCACTTTAGTGCGGCCTAGAGGTACATTCCTATTGGGGTTCTATTTCAGTAGAGATTTGATCATCCGTGACAATTTCTTTCCATTCTACTAGCCATTCTTGAACAATGGCATCAATTTTTGTATTGGTAATATTAAATGGGGTTGTTAACCATTGCTTCTGTTGATCTTGCCTCACCTGAATGTAGATATGGTTGGGCCCTACGGTAAATATCATAATGTTCTGATATTTTTCCACAATGGAAGCTTCTAATTAAGGGATCTTAACAATATTGTGTCATAGTACATCCTCATGCATGTAAAAATATACATTGTTATTGATTTGTCTCCTCTTATTCTCAGTGAAGGAAAAATTGGTATATTTTCCCTTGACAAGGGACATTTACATCCATACCCTGATTGTTCGGTGGCTCCGCCCATGCGACATAAAAATTAAAATTAGTATCCATGGATATGCAAAGGGATTACCTTTATCCTGGGTGTCGATAGAGTCACTCAGAAGGAAATTCATCATGTTCATTTGTACATTGGAAGCATTGTCACTGCTATAACAGACATAGTAACTTGATTTGGCCACATCTTTCTCATAACTTTGATTGCTAGTGATTTCACCCCAAACCTTACAACTTGATCATTTAAGGAGGCCATGTGAACCCCCCTCTTGTCCCATGTTATATTATACTTCTCCTTTATTCTATTGGCCATGTATTTATCTTTTTACTTTCCCACTAAGAACTATGTAGGGTCCAACCTGACCTTGGGAAACCCTGTAATTAGGGAAATGAGGTCAACATCGACATAAACTTTCGTGTCTACCCACAAACACCTTCCATGAAAAAAATCAAGCAATTTTTTGACACACACATTGACATACATCTCCCATCCAAAATGTGGTAGGTGAATCAACAACAAATACCATATCTATGCAATCCCCGTGTTCACTCCATAGGGACCAAATCAATTGGCCCTCCTTCCACAGAACACACATTCTCCATGTTATTGGTTTTCTTAAATTAATGGTACTTTAGTAAATCGTGATCATCATAAGATAACTTATTTAGGATAGGAGGGATGTTTCCTGATACATGAACCCATTTTGAAATGATTAGCGCTACCAATGTATACTTTTGATTCTTCTAGATATGAACAAAAGGGGAATCCATTTCTTAGCGGGACATATCCAAGTAATAATGTCACTGACCATGATCCAAAAGCTTTTGTATCATTTATCCTCTTCGTGCATCCTTCCAAATTCACTGGGCGGTTCAATGTCCTCTTCGTCTTTGGAAGATTGACAAGAATATGAATTGAGGCCACTTCTAGGTGTTCTTTTCCAATTAGGATAGGAAGTGAGGCATAAAAAACAAATCCCTTGACAATGTTGGTGCTTAAAAGATCAATTTCCATACTAGAAATTCATAGGGTATATTGTTAGGCTTCGGGCGACTGTAATAGCTCTGGATTGCTCAACAATATTCAACTTCTTAACACAATGAGTTCCAACGACCGACTAGGTTGCCTTTTTGAATTTATTACCACATGTAGCTAGCGTGTCCAATCACATGTTCAATGAATATGAGTAGATCATGGAAATGATTACGAGGGTGCTAGCCAACATGTTCAAACACTCAAGTCTTTTTTGTTATTTATGATAGGCTTCCACTAATGATGCCACTACTTCCGCCATAAAAGAATTCATTTAATGTGCATAGTTATAGAATTGATAGAGATGCCAACTACAACATAACCAACTGTGACTCAGTGCCAATGCTAAAAAAGATACCGACTTCGGCAATTTCAAACTTTTCCTTGACACTAAGACTTAAATTAGCACTGTATACCTTGACCAAACACACGTATATACTAGAATTCAGCACATAAGAAAACTTCAACATATTTACAGAACTTTGGAACATGAAAAAGGAGGGGTTTCCAAAAATACTTTTTCTTTTACTATATATTGATTCAATAAAGGAATTCCTAACTATCCGTATAAGGTTTTAGCTGGCTACCATTAATTAATCCTTCTAGGGGATCCCTATTTATCTTTTTCAACTGAACTACACCCCCCTCAGTGATATAACTAATAACATATGGGCCTAACCAATGTGTTCATATCTTACCAGGATGTTTTAAAAACTTACAATCGTAGAGGAGAACTTGAGTCTCCTCACTGGAACTATTTGTTCTTGATATGTCTATCATGCCTAGACTTATCTTGTTATTTTTGCACTTGTTGGTGAAATCCTATAATGAAGCGATATTATTCTAACTGGAGTAACCGCAACAACCTTTATTTGACAACCCCAATATCAGTCTTACCAGTGACATAAGATATCCTCAGACTCGACACAATGTATTCCATCATAACTACCTCTTGTCCATAAACTAACCATAATGGTGTCTGACCTGTCAATTTTTTGTAGGTTGTTTGATAAGCCCACAATACTGTAGGGATTTTTAACTCCCAATCGTTGTGGCTCATATTACAGACCTTAGTAAGAACATTCTCTATAATCTTGTTAAAGGCTTCAATAGTTCCATTTTCCTATGGATGATAACAGGTACTCTTCCCATGATGTATCTGAAATTCTTCTGTAAGTTCCTTAATAGTTTTATTAACAAAATTTGTACTTTGATTGCTTAGTAGAACTCTCAGACATACAAACCTGGTAACCACATTCTCAAACAAGAACCTCACAATAATCATAGCAGTACAATCCTTCCCAGGGGTAGCTGATGCAGGAGCATCTGAACTAGACATGGAGTCAAGTGGATCTTGAAATTATTCCTAGGTGTCGAGGAATCATGAAGTCTCTTTTGTTGATTTGGACTAGGTGTAGTTTTGTAACTACTATGAATGTAATAATGGCATGTGACAACAGATCCATGGCTATTGGATAAGCAAGACAGATTGGATTCGTGCCCTTTGGCCTTTGGGATCCTGATTATTCAAATTCCATGGGTTTAATAGGTTGTATATATTTATATATATCTGAATGTAAGCACTAAAATCAAGGACAATATAATAGAAGAGAAGTTGTTTTAGTGTGGATTTAATAAAGGAATGAAGTCTCCATTCCCTATCCATTTTCGAATACCATGCTTTCATTTAATAACCAATGAATATGTTCTAAATCTATGAAATTGTGTATACTAGATCTATAATTATGGAAATTAGTCATCTCAATCTCGATCCTATGTGTTTGTTAAATACCTATACAATATAGAACCTTGTGATTGATCGTTTCATTGATCTGCATTGATCAATCAATAAGAATTTGCAGACTACATAAAAATCCCACAGACTCTGTGAGCATACTTAGACCCCAGTATGGGCTTCCTCATCCTTGAAACATATTAGACCTCCTGCGGGCATATTCTCTCCTTTTGTGGGATTTTCATTCCCCCGCGAGAATAATTTCCCTCCTTACAAGCATATTATATCTTTTGCAGCACAATAGAACCTCCTACCGACATATTTCACCCTTGCGGGCTTTTTAACTCCTCCCGCGGGCATAATTCCTCCCCTTTGTGAGCGTATTCCATTCCTAGCGGGCATATTACTCCTTACGGGCATCCTGATCATCCTTGCAGGCATAATATCCTCCCTACGACCATCTTGATAATCCTTGCGGGCATAATATTCTCCCTGCAGGAATTTTGGTTTCCTTGCAGGCATTTCATTCCTCTACTGCGGGCATTGAAAATCCCCTCTTGTGGCCATTTTGGGCATTGAAAGCCTTTGTTGCAGGCATTTCATTGGAGGTTTGCATCAAAAACCTCCACCCATCTATTCAAATAGTCCATCATAGTATTGATGTATCTGGCACTCATTCTTTTACCGGGTGGGTTGATGGGACCCACATAATCCACAACCCACTTATTGAATGCCTACAATGTTACTTATGGTACTAAAGGAATTTCATCCCGTCTAGACAACTTTCCAATCCTTTGAAAAATGTCACATCTCTTGCAGTACTCATATGCATCCTAATGCTATTTACGCCACCATAACCCAACCCATAATATCTTCTGTGCAGTTGCTTTCCTGGCATAGTGGCCTTCTTCCACCCCATCATGAGATTTAGCTAAGATCATTGGTCTCTCATGCTCTAGGACATAGCAACATAAAATCTCATCAGACCCCATCTCATACAATTTCCTATCTATCAATCAAAAGTTTGCAATTTTAACAACTATTTGATTCTTTTGTACTGTATTATATCCGTTTGGTGCTTTTCCTGTCATTAAAAAATGGATGATATCCTCATAATATTCATCCACCATTTTTAGTGCAAAGAGTTGTGCATCTGGAAGGTTGTCGTCTAAATTGGTCGGTTCCTCTCCTGTTTCCAACCTCGACAAATGATCATGCATGACATTCATCCTTCCCGACTTGACAAAAATTTCAAAACCAAACTCTTGAAAAAGGAGGCGCCATCAACAAATCTTCCCCCCCAACATTGGCTTTTTGACCAGGTACTTTAAAGTAGAATGGTCTATGAACATTTTAAAATGGCCTCCCAACAGATAATGTCAGAACTTATGTAGCCCATAAACCATAACAAGTACTTCTCTCTTTGTCGTAGTGTAATTCTTTTCTACCATCAACAATTTCCTACTAGCAAATGCAATCAGGTGATCAATGGAATCTTATCCTGGATGAGCAAGTATCACACTGAGAGATTTTGAAGATGCATCAACATGCACATGAAACTCCTTTCTCCAATCCGGGAAAACCAAAATAGGTGATGTGACCATTTTCTCTTTCCAGTGTGTCGAGGCTCTTTTGACACTCTTTGTTCCTTTGAAACTTCACATCTTTCTTTAGCAATTTCTCCATTGGGGCTGCAATCTATGCATAACCCTAGATAAATTTTCAATTATCCTGTATGACCCAATGCAGTTCTTAACTTCTTAATTAAAGTGGGTGGAGGTAATTCCACTATGATAGCTATCTTTACAGGATCCATCAACATCCCCTCTTTACAAACAACATGACCCAAAAGTATACCAAATGGTGCACAAAAAGTACATTTTTTCAAATCTAAAGAAATCTAAAACTTTTTGCAACATTATAACATCAACCTTAGACTTTCAACATGAATTTTAATCAACCCATACACTTTCTAGTCATCGAAGTATACTTCTAAAAATTTATGAATTAACTCTTTAAAGGCAACAACAACTACTCTAGAAAAAAAGCAAGGGCATTCTTTGGACCAAAAGGCATTACCGTATACTGGAAGAAACTAGAGTAGTGTTACTTCTAGTATACGATAATACCTTTTGGCCCAAAGAATTATTAGAAATTCATACCCATAGCGATGACAAGAGTTATGAACAAAATTTTCAACTTAGTGAATATAAGATACATGCATAATTTTAACCCATCCCCTAAGCATGCTTAAATATATTCAAAAAAATCATTAATCCAACTAAATCTAATGGTTAAACGATTAATAAATTCATTTAAATTTTATTAGTTCTAACCATAAATAGTTTCAAGGTTTACATCTCAAATCTGTTTTCTTTTCCTTTGCCCTTTAGTTATTTTCCTCAACTTGTTGACTATTTTTTATTTCAAGAATCAAGACACATAATTTTGTTAAAATGGGGATAATCATGTTAGTTTGATCTTGGCCTTTGGATTTGAAAATAGGGGCATTTAAACTTTCCATACATTTTTTACGAAAGCTTTGCTTGACAACTTGATTGAAAATATGCGTAATATTAGGCACCATGATCAAACACATAATCTTTAATATCTTGTCTTTCTATAATTCAGTGCATTTAACTTTTCCATTAGTGAGACACTTAATCCCATATTATATATCCTAAAATGATGGTTTAAGATAGGAGTTCCAATGATTTATGCTAATATTTCCTCTTCCTTAGACTTTTAATGGATGCTATTACATAAAAAAATGGCTCTCTTTTACATTAGTCTATACATGTGTCTTTATTTTTGGTTAAATATTGACATTTTTCTTTATTACTAGGGTGAATCCATGATGATGGGTAAACTTTTTTGGCAAAAAGTGATGGTGAAAAATTCATATTTTACTCATTTATTAAATCAAACCCCTCAAAACTCATCTATGCCTTGTGAATTCCGAAATGGAATAAAAACAATTGTAGGGAATTATGTTGTCTTTGCAATGATATTTTTAGAAAAACATACTAATATCATTTAATGTGTCAAAATTTCATTTAATGAAATGTTTGTCCTTGCAATTTTTGAGGAAAAGTTAACAAGTGGTTTCTGTGCACTTAAAATAATTTAATGATAAATGTATATTTTTTGAAAAAAAAATATGAACATAATCTACATAGAATGCACTTGGGCGTACACACACATATATATTTTAAAATTAGACGTTTTTATTAATTTTTGAAAATTGACAATTGAAAATTTGAATTGCATTTTTGTACACATTTGTGTGCATGTAAACTTTTTTTT
>LPNX010436206.1:207951-225700 GCA_001517045.1 Pseudotsuga menziesii | reverse complement strand
AAAAGAATTGTTGACATGGTTATATCTATCTATCTATCTATCTATCTATCTATATATCTATATCTATATCTCTCTATATATATACAAACAAAAAATGCATAAATTATATACCAATGGATGGGCGATTCTTTGATGAACCCACCAACATCAATTCCACTATGTAAGTTGCAATTTATGATAGGGTTTATGCCTTTCAAAGAGGTAAGTAAATTAAATCTATAGATAAGGGGTTTGAAGGTATGTTTTTAAAGCCCTCGATCGAGATCTAAAAAACCTTAATCGAAGGTTTGAGTCATTTTTTAAAGAGCTCGATCAATGGTTCAACCACAGTTAAAGAAATAACTCAATCAAGTTTTTTAAAAGCTCAATCCAACTACTTTCTACCTTGTAAATCCCACAGACTGTTAAATATTTTATTTTTAATAACTACAATAGCTCTATCAATTTTTTTTTAAAACCTCGATCAAGGGTTTAGATAACCCTCGATTGATCTCCAAAGCTCAAACGAGGGTTATGTAAACCTTAGATCGAATTTTAAAAAAAGTCTTGATCGAGTGTTTGGTTGTCCTTGATCGATCTTTTGAAAGATTTAACGATCTCTCTCTCTCTCTCTTTATATATATATATATATATATATATCATATGAACAAAAAATGCATAAATTATATGTTAGTGGATAGACGATTCTTTGATGAATCCACTGACATCAATTCCACCACGTAAGTTGCAATTAATGATAGGGTTTATGCCTTTCAAATAGGTAAGTAAAATTAAGTCTATAGAAAATGGTTTTGAAGGTATGTTTTTAAAGCCTTCGATCGAGGTCTAAAAAAACCTTAATCGAAGGTTTGAGTGGTCTTTTAAAGACCTTAATCAATGGTTCAACCATAGTTAAAGAAATGGATCGATCAAGATTTTTAAAAGCTCGATCCAACTACTTTCTACCTTGTAAATCCCACAGACTGTTAAATATTTTATCTTTAATAACGACAATAGCTTGACCAATTTTTTTTTAAACCTTGATTAAGGGTTTAGATAGCCCTCGATTGATCTCCAAAGCTCGAATAGGGGTTATGTAAACCTTAGATCGAAGTTTTAAAAAAGTCTTGATTGAGTGTTTGGTTAAGCCCTCGATCGATCTTTTGAAAGATTTAACGAGGGATTAACAAAGGCTCAATCGAGTTTTTTTTTGGACAATTTGCACCTTCCTCTTACCAAAAAGTGCTACCGAGCTTCATGGGAACACCCATTAAGAGATTGTAATATTTAATATAACTAAAGGAAATTCTAATATCCCTCATATTGGGGACTTGAAAGATGTTTCTTTCTTTCCATATTCAATCAAGAACACTTTTCTAGTACAAAGAAAGGGTTGAGATAAAATTTTCATTTAATTCTCAATTATATTATTTTTCATATCATAATTTAACAAGCCCTATAAATCCTTGAGAAAATGTGAATATTTTCTATTTTCAAAGAGAACTTGATTATACTATGCATAGTGGTTTCCTAAAATTTTGTATCACATTTAAAGTCATCTTAACAAGGATACGATGAGAGTCTAGCTCATTATCCTCATTTATTTCAACAATATCAATTTTATTGATTTTATCAATAGAGGGTATGCCATAATCAACAAATTTTTACCCTTTCTTGTGAATGCAAGTCTTAAGGTGAGAGTTAAGTTTACAATCTAACATAATATAAAGGTCATGGCAAGCAGACATCCTAAAAATCTCTATGCCATATGAATTCATTTAATGTCTTTAGATATTGTTTTGTATTAAGGATCATGATAACATATTCTTCTTTCCATAAAGGGTCAAGATTAGAAGGATGAGTCATACAAATACTATAGTTAAAATTTCAAAGAAGAAGAAATTTAATCATTTTTTTTTCTTGAGGGTAGCAATATCATTCTCTAAGTTAACGAAATGATGGTCAATTTTGAGATTAAGGCTCTTCTTGAAGGTAGAGTTTAAAGGGCCATTTAAATAACAAATAACAAGGAAAATTGTTGCACCGAAGAAGTGCATTCTACAACCCAATAGGGGAGAGATCTTTAACACCTTCTGTGCTCATCCTAGAGTTGAGACGTTTCCTTTATAAAAAATAATAAAATGTTATTAAAAATAACATGCTTATATAAACCAAAATCATAAACATTGGATTACACATTTCCTCAACATTTCCACTCTAAAAAAGGGTTTGCACCTTGAAAGATTTGATCCCTCTCGGTGCTTGGTAGATCCCCTTTTAGATGGATCTATGCTAGTATATATACATTTAAAAGTTATGTTATATTAGATATATTGCTTACAAATATCATTACACTTTAACATTTGAGTTAAAGCTTTGTCATGATGTGGCAAAAAATACCACCTATCCCCATATGCATTAAGTTACATTTTGTTTCAAATTGAGAAAATTATACATCCATCTAAATTAAGGATTTGAGATTATTCATATTCTCATGTTTCAATAATCAATATAGAAGAGATTCCTTCTTCTAAATTATCAACAATTTCAACTCACAATTCTAATTTTTCTTAATCTCCATTTGTTACTTTGAAAGTTATCCTTCATTATTTCTCTTATATTCTTTTTCATTGCGAATAAAATCCTTAGTAATTTCATATCATGATCCTAGTTTTTCTTACTCTGTACTTGTTACTTTCAAAGTTATCCTTTATTATTTTCTTTATTATTTTTCTTGGAACCCTAATTTTTGTTACTTTCAAAAATATTCTTTATTATTTCTCTTCTATTCTTTCTAATTGTCCATTTATATATTTTCGTAATATCTTTGACTTTTTAGACTTCCTTTATTGACTCGCTTTACCCATATAAGATAAGATTTTTATTTATGAAAATAACCCTTATAAATAAAAATATTATAAAATTTCACGTACAATGTACTTGCCATTATTATGTCATGAAATATTAATTACCTAAAAATGTAAACCTTTGCTCACATGTATACATTTTAAAAAGAGCAAGCACCTCATATTATTGAAATATAAACCTTTCCTTACATGTTTACACGGTAAAACGAGCTATTACCTCATGATAGTGAAATATAAACGTTTCTTTACATGTTTACACTATGAAAGAAGCTATATTAGCTCGGGATATTTGATCTTTCTAGAGAACTAGTGATATAGACTAGAAAATAAATTGTGCCTTTTACTTTAAAGAACACCATGGACTACTATGATGAACTTGCATGCAGTCAAATTGTTTATAACTTATTAATAAACTATTAAATGTAGTTCTTTTAGATATATTGCTATGGTGGAGGCCATCCAAAAAATGTGTTCACACACAACTATATTTGGGGTCATGTGTGGTCAAACGATGTACAACCATGTTTTTGCTTTTACATGGAATAAAATGAAGAGAGAGATGATTTTATTATGCAGCAAGCCGTACTTTGTCATATTATATAGAAGAAATGTGTGGTTGCAACTTGCTAGGTGTGAGAAATGGCTTTTGGATGTGGAGAATGGGCCACGTGGACGGTTGAAGGAAGGAAGCCCAAGGGAAGGGGTTTAGTGAGGACTGGATGGGGAGTCGTGCATATGTTTCTTTTTTAATTCAGGGGAATCTCGGCCACTAGCATCTTCCGGGGGGTAGGGTGGGACCCATGGGTCCCACTGGGCGCACTGGCTAGCACTGAGCGGACGGGCAGGCTCTTCCCTTCGCCACCTTTTTCAGGGTTCTGTCTATTTCTCTCACTACATATGTTTTCTCTCTCTGGCCACCCGCTTTGAACTTTGCAGGGCTGCGCGGACCGACCAACAACTTTGAATCAAACAGCAGCATTTGAGACTAGGCTGAGCTTTGATTATTTGCTTTTCCACTGCTAGGCTACTAATAACAAGGAGAATTAGAAATAGAATGAAATATCCCTCGGGAACCGTCAGAATCCCTACATCACCATCTTCTATATACAATGTGTGGTGTGGTGTGGTGCGAGCACACCACATGTGAGTTCTGAGAGCAATATCCTACGCTTGCACTTTTTCTCCCCTAATTACCTCCCTCGGTTTCCTTCCACTTCCACCCGGTATCCACCCATCAGAGAATCCTTGGCGCTCTTTCTTTCCTGTAGCTGCTAGCTGTGGGCTCTGGGTTTAGGTCCCGCCTGACTACCTGTCGCTGTATGTACTTAGGAGGATCGTTACAGCCTCGATTTTCGTCACCGTCCAGCAGCCTGCCAATCAGATTCCCTTACCCACATCCCATCCCCATCATCATCATCATCCCCACTCCAACTATCATATATTCACACGCCCTCCTCTTCTCCACGCTTGTCTTTCTGTGCAGCCTTCGCTCTTCTTCTACTCTTGTCTTCTGTGCCTGCACATTTTTGCCTGGGCGCTTCTTCTATTCTCTCCTTTTTGTTCTCATCCTGCTCCGTGTTCTTTGTGTATTTGTATGTGTCTGTCTCTGTGCAGAGAACAGTAATCTTGTAATCTCTTGAAATAACTTCTACAGCTAAAAATTCTCCTCTTGTTACAAGCAAGCAGCAGTTTGTTTGTTGTATTCAACTCATGTTACTGAAACCCCAAGTCGCAATAAGTATATTAAGGTTTGTGGATTTTTCATTTGATTTCTGTTCTTTGCCCATCCATTTGTCTCATGTATTCGCTCTTTGGATTATAACTGTTCCATGTTATTGCAGGGATCTGATTATTAGATGCTTTCATCTAGGTCTGCAACTTGGCGAAACGGCGCAGGACTGGTGTGTGTTCGCCTGCATATTGGTGTTTCAAAGGGTGGTTTTCAAGGTGTTGCCTTCTTATAAGTTATCTTTAGAGCTGATATGGTGCTCAGCTCCGTCCAAGTTTGCATGGATTCTGACTGGCAACAGGTATAACTACCACCGAATTGCACTACGATTAGGCTCAGACTGTTGTTACTGTCCTCTTCATCTTTGTTGGTTTCTTTAGAGTTAGGGTTAGGGTTGCAGCAAAGATGATTGTTTGTAGCTCTGAATTCATCCTATCCTCTATATATATATGAATGAGTATATTATATGCTTATTTTGTAGTTTAAGTCTTACCAATTCAGGCTTGATTCATGTTAAGATGCAGTTCATGGTGAATTTCTCAAATATAGAGTACTTTATTGCCAGCCATTCATAGAATTTCATCTCAATCGCGGCTTCTTCTACTAGATTCTTACTTCCAATGAGCAGGCCGAATGTTTTGGCTTGTGTGTGAGATGTATGTGTCCATTAGAATCAAAGATCAAGACCCTTTTCATTGATTATTTTTGTTTTTCTAGGCAGAGATAGAACTTTGAATTGCAGCTGAAAACCTAGATGCTTGTATTTGACGCCATGCTGCTTTTGATCTTTGTGCAGAGTGTGATGCACGAGAGAACCCTAAAGCCTCTGGAGGAGATACTACCAGCTTGCTCTCGGCCTATGATGGAACAAAGTGGGTTGAAGCCACCACCACCAGATCAAGCACTTAATTGCCCTCGTTGTGATTCGACGAACACCAAGTTTTGCTACTACAACAACTACAGCTTGTCACAACCTCGCCATTTCTGCAAGGCATGCAAGAGATATTGGACTAGGGGAGGCACTCTGCGTAACGTTCCTGTCGGTGGTGGGTGCAGGAAGAACAAGCGTGCTAAGAGAACAATAGATCACGCTTGTGGTCAAATGAATGAAGCTTCCACATCTGTTAATGATTTAAATATAAACGGCTCAGCTCTTCTAGGGCATTCTCAAATCACAAATCCTATGTTCTATGGGCTTCCTACAAGCACTGCTGCTACTCATGATGGCATTCACAGTCTTTCACTTGCTCAAAGGCTGGCGGATCAGAGAGCTTTATATGGCAATGATGCTGAGTTTCTAAGGACATTCTTTGATCCCCGTGGCTGTAACCTATCGCCTCTGAATGGGCTTTCCTCACTAAATACCCTCAACTCTTTTAAATCCACCTTTCCAGGTCTCAGTTTTAATTCTAACCCAAGTAGAACAGAAGCCCTAACTAGAACTGTCAGAGATCTAGATGCTAGTTTCTATGAGAGTCTCCCTACACAAATCTCAGAAGTATCATTACCAGTGCTGAATTCCACTAATTGTGATGATTTGTCTCCCTTTCCCCTATCTCTGCAGGAAGGGGTTCATGCCAATTCCAACAGCTATTCGGAAGCGAATTTGTGGAGACCAATTGAACAGCAGAAGCTAGCTGAGGCTAGTGATCATGTACAGGTAGGGTTAACCCCTTTTTCTAAACTGGAAAACAATAATAGTTCCCGAAATGATCACAACCTAAAAGTGGCAACAAGCCTGCCTGCTTGTGTCAAGGTGGAAGGTCAAGATAATCGTTTGAGTATAACTTCAGAATGGCCAATTCCATCGGAGCCCATGTTTGAGGCAGCTAGCGATTCTGCATATTGGAATGGAGGAGTATGGCCTGAGTTGAATACTTATGGATCTTCTGTAGGCTCCTTGATCTAGAATTAAGATAATACCCATTGGCTGCTGCACGTGAAATTCTTATGGAAAGAGCATGAATTTGATCTCTCAGAGAATTAGATCGTCTTTTTTCAAATGAAGGAAATGTCAAGCATTAGGGTTTGGACCTCTGACTAATTGTCATGTAGTCTCGCGAGCCTTTACAGATGAAGGCTTCCCTAAACTGGAATTTTGTTGTGTTTGTTTGTTTGTTTTTCATTTGTCTTGAATATCTATAAGGTGGGTCTTCATCTATGTCCAAATTCGTTTCATAGAAATGCAGTTACATGCTGGACTTGGGAAATGATCACCACGACAGAAGCTGACCGAGGAATACAGATCAAATGTACAGCATGAGATGTTTGAAGCTTCATTTTTTTCGGCTTCAAACATCCCGGGGGCACAAAGGCTAGGGTTAATAATTTGGCTTAACTATCCTGGCAAAATTGCAAGGAGAGGAGGCAATCAAATTATCACATCCAGTTCTATGCAGGACAGCTGAATATACTAACTCATTTTTATCTTGAGTTGTGAATCAAGACAAGACTTATTGCTCAGGTCAGGTGAAACTGTTTCCAAGTTTAACCGTTTTCTTTTGATAGTCTCTTGGTATCAAGATGATATTCTTTGTAAATATGCAGAACATCCTATTTGTTTCTGGAGTCATGAAGTTTGGGATTGACAGAGAGATGGCAGTAGAAGGCTGAAGCTTTCAGGGTAATTTTTCGTGGCAGTGAATGGGTATAAGTTGTTCAACTAGAGGGGCATTCAGAATAATTGAGCTTGTTGGGGTGAGTGGAAAGCAAACTTGCATTCTTTATAGAAGCGATATTTTGCAAATAAACTCCTCTCTACTGTGGAGTCAGCAGAAAAGCTTCTGCTCGAAATTAATTTCTATGGTGTGTTAGGATGGGAGTAGTTAGATTGTCTGTAGTACAAAACTCAATAGAGTGGCGTCCTGTGTTCTTGAAGTACCGTAGCATCTTATCACTTGTTTCTCAAATGTACTGCTTATATTTATATTAGCCAAATAAATACAAAATAATATAGTGGGTGATTACTAATATTCTGTTTTTCCAGATCTGTGCTTGATGCTTCTGCTGTGATGTATTAGTACAATTCATTTTAAACTTCTGAACTTTCTTTCTGTTATATTTCCATTTAAAGAAAATAAAATTTAAGAGTCGTATGAGCATCAGTCAATGTTATTCTGATTTGGATATATGTACAAATGTACTCCGGAATTTTCAACACGTTCGAATTAATTTTCATTGATAGAAAAATTCACATTGCTATTCGAATTGAAGACAAATGCAAAGCAAACCTATTCTGTGACTAATTTCTATCCTCTATCCTCTAATTCATGTTTCTGTATCATGTACGTTTTGAGCATGACGTAGTTTAATAATGGATGTTTTTAATTAATGAAAGTTTCGAATACAGGGATTGCGTTTGTTCAAACCCAGCCAAATATTTTACAAGATATCGATATCAGTACATACAATTTCATGTTTAATAAGAAAGCTTCGAGCATTATTTTCAAGCTCAAGTAGAGCATATTTACTGTTCGGAGCGCAAATGGAAACCTGTTAAAATTTTAGCATTTGGATGATCCATGAGATTATCATAGTTACTGATCCTTCGTGACGTTAGAATTGATCATGAATTTAAGCTCGCACTTTACGAGAATACAACATAGAGTACTCAGAAATCGATAAGTTAATCATATAGTAAGTCACATAAACCTGAACATTCAAACTTCAGTTATATTAGGGTTCAGATTTATGAGGAGCTGCTTCGTTTTATGCTTGCGAAAAAACGAACTTTATATTGTTCTTGTTATTGGATCATCATCAATTGGAGTACCAATCGATCTTTGGGTGGCACAATTTTTCAAGTTTTGATAAGCTTAAGGAATAAAAAAGAGTATCTCTTGGGCAAAGAATCAAAATATGGAGATCATGGTGGGCGTTTGGATGACAATTTAAAGTGAAAGAATTCTATCATCTTGTACTTCACAAAAGCAGTGCTAAGTTTCTTGGGAGCTTCAATATACAAGTCGTCATACTATTTACATATTGCATCTACGATCCGTGCCACAGCAATGTTGAAGAAGGTGTGAAGTGCTTCCAGTGGGCGCCCTTCCACTGTGTCAAGTCCATTGTCGACAAAAATTCGACATGATTTTCTCTTTGTAAGTGCATTTACGATCAGGATCATAGTAAGGTTTCAAAGAAAGTGTGAAGTGCTTCCAGTGGGCGCCCTTCCAGCAGTGTGTCAAGTTTAATGTCGACAAGAATTCAACATGATTTTCTCTTTGTAAGTGCATTTACGATCCGGGCCATAGCAAGGTTGAAGGTGTGTAGTGCTCCCAGTGGGCACCCTTCCAGTGTGCCAAGTTTAATGTTGACAGGAGTTCAACATGATTTTCTATTTGTAACTGCGTTTACGATCCGGGCCACAGTAAGGTTGAAGGTGTGTTGTGCTTCCAGTGGGCGCCCTTCCAGTGTGTCAAGTTTAATGTCGACAAGAATTCAATATGATTTTCTCATGCAAGTACTCAGTATCTTGTCAAACAGAATGCAATCAAAGGATATTGTACCAAAGGATTTTGTACGAAAAGGATAAATGGTCATAAGAAAACTGGGGACTTTTTGTAATTTTTAAACTTTTAACAATATTTTGATGATGTTATACATATATATATATATATACTCACTCATACATACATGATGGAATTTACATTTTTATTTACTCATCTTATATATATATTAATCTAATATTACGAAAATGTTTCCATATTATTATTAGTATATATATAATCTAATATTACGAAAATTTTCCATATTATTATTAGTATAGGGAGGTTGTAAATTTTTATTTATCTTAATTTTTTTAAATTACATCTTAAAAAATATGATCTTTCTTACTTTATAAATTAGAGTTTAAGTTTTTATTTTTTATTTTATTGAGAAACGTCCATTTTTTTAATTACTCTTACTAATTCTTTTATTTTATAATTTTATATGAATTAAATTTTTTTATATTTTTGATAACCTTATTTATTTATATTTAGTAATGTTACCTTACATTACTGTATCCATGATAGACTTATACTTTTTTTGATAATGTTCATTAAGTTATAACATGAATTGACTTATACTTATGATCTCTCATTATTTTTAGAAATATGACTAAGATCTTAACTTACACTTAGGGTCTCTCTTATTATTTTGGGGTCATTAGGAAGCTTGCTATGGCCTTTTACCGGATCTCATGCTTTAGTTGATTAAGGTTGTGTCTAATTTATATGTAGAACCTTTGTTTCCAAATATTACCCAAATTTAAAATGTCACTTTTATGACCATGAGCACCCTCCATCTATGCTCTATTTATGAGATAAACATGGTCACTCTTCATGTTTTATTTGGTATTATTTCCATGCTTTATTTGGTACTAATTCCATGGCATTCTTATAGTGAGTGGTGTGTTTTTGCTATGCATGTCCTTTGCATTTATGTCATGTGGTTATATTCACTTGTATGAGGGATTTTTTTGGCTTTATTTTCTTTGTGGTTAGGAACTAAATACCTATAATTTAATTTCTACAGGAAGGATTCTATATTCATGAATTATGCATCACATTGGCATTCTACTCTAAGGGATATAGATATGAATAGGTGAGTTACTCCTCATCAATATTTGGTATCTTTAAATTGGTCATCTATGTTCTTATAATCAATTTTTTTTTGTATATCCTTGATTATTTGTTTCATTCCTCCTCTTTTCCCAATGAAGTCTAGTAGTTGTTTTCCTTAGCCTTCACTTGTTTTTTTTGGTCTTCTTTTATGCTTTTGGGATGGAGATTGTGTTTTGTAGTGGTTTGGAGCATCTATCTTCCCACACTTTGATTAGTGTCTTCCCTATAACTCAAAGGGTTTCTTTGACAATCAAATTATGAAATAGGAGGTGTCCTTCAACAAAGGACACACAAACATCATATCTTCTTTTCTTTCATAGCTAACAATGTAGTTTATTTGTGTAATTGAGAAAACTAGTCAATTTTGTAAGAGGATCATAGAGAAACATGCACACAAAGGAGGCATGACCCTCTCTGTTTGTTTGCTTTGTTTGTTGTGTGTTTATCTTTTTTTGAAATATTTTTAAGTTTATTGTTAGGGTTAGAACTAAAATTTCAGCACTCTTATCCACCTCAGAGAAATAAATCACCCCTTTCTTGCTATTTTAATTATTTCAACACTAAAAAAAGTAGGAATAAATCATGATGTTTATAGTTGTTTGTTTTCTGTGTTTAAAGGTGTCATTTCATCTTTGTATCATTCATTTTTAATTTTACTTTTCATTTCATACCTAAAATACATCATTAAAAGTAAAAAGGTCTAAATTCGCGTAGTTTAGTTTAATTCTTTGATTGTTTCTCTCTCTTTTGTTGTAATTAATTTGTGACTATAAACTAAGATAATTTGTCTCATATTAGTAGTACATCACAACCAAAGTACATTACTAATAGTTATTGCCCTATAAAACTTAATAATCATACTTTCCTTCCTTTCAATACTTTCTTTTTTCTATTTTTTCCCAATTTGAGTAGGATTTTCTTATTTAGCAGGGTTTGGAATATCACCCTAGGGGTTTCCTTTCCCCATTTATTACCCTTATATTAGGTTTTATTAGCCTCCTAGGTTGGAGTTCCATTTTACAACCCCTTCCTTGTAGGTTGGGATCACCTATTTTGTCCTTAGACATGACCCATACAAAACTGTGTTTTGGTGAATCCATTATGGTTTTTTCCAATCATTCCATGTATTAAAAGGTCGCATGTCCCTTCTTCCCCTTGATTTTTTGTGAAAGGTTTATTCCGCTTCATCTCTTTCATCCTATAGAAAGTGTCGTCTCTTTTTCCTTTGCTACCAAGTTGAAGGGTTCCTCTTCCATCTCCATTTCCCTCTCCCAAACTACTTTTCAAAGTAGTTCCTTCTTGGCAAGTTTACTTTTCCACCATGGAATCTCTATGTGTTCCCTCTCCCATTGATATGTATTAATACATATCAATCCATGCTACCCATATTATTTGACAATTGAAATTGTTTTGTAGATGATAAGCCCCAATTCTTATATGAACAAAATCTTTTAATAGGTCATCATGTGTAATATAAACCTCCTATCTGAATTCCAATTAAGATGTTGAACCACTATAGCCTGGGCCATATGGTAAGATACTTATTCTCAACTCTTCCTAAATATTTCTTCAAGTTAGACCAATTTCCATAATGTGTCTAGTGAACCTATCAAAATATCTCTCTAAAATCCTCACCTCTTTTAGAAACTCATCATGACACCATGACAATTTCCCTTCCTTTCTCAATTCTGAATGTCGACAAGTAGAATTCTTCCATCCTTTCCTCCTTGTTCTCAAACTATCCCTCATAGGATTCCCACTAATTGGATTAATCAATCTTTACCAAGTGACTAGTGTCTAACTGAATCTTGAACTTAAACTTCTATCATTCATGTCAATTAACACTCCATTTCTAAAATTATGGAAGGTCCTATAGCTCAACTAACCTCGGGTCTCTCTTCTATCTCTCAACTTTTATCCTTTCCTTCTCATACCATATAATTAGTTGGTGTTGATGTAATTGTAACTTTGGAATGTATTCACTTGTATTTCTTATCTATTGTAACTCGATGTTTATTCCGGGATGTATTTGAGTCATGTCATGCCCCGATGTTCCGATCGGGAAGTTTCTATAATGAGAAAGTCATGTCAAGTCATTGTGGGTAACCCTCTTATTGGTCAAGGGTTAAAGTCCCCACAGCTGTGGGGCCCTTGGGTTATTAGACTATCCTAGTGAAGTCGACCCTAGGTGAGTCATTGTAAGTCAGGGCAATAGTCCCCACCATTGTGTTACCCTCCTATTGGTTAGAGGAGGCAAAGTCCCCACAAGAGGTGGGGCAGTAGGGTTATTAGACACTCCTAGAGATGTCGGCTCTAGTAAGTAATTGTTAAGTGAGGCCGACATGTTGGAGTGCACTTCAAGTGAACGGAAGAATATAAATAGAGAGTGAGAGCCTCTCTATTTATCACTTGCAACACATCACTCACTCACTCAAGTGTGGCACATTAGTGAGGAAGGAAATACACTGGGACTAGATAAGAAGAAGACTACTACTGTCGGGAGTGCATCTTACTGTTTTGGTGCTGATTCTATCTTTGAGGAAGTTGCGGGGTTTTCTCCTTTATGGTTTCCCTGAGAAAAACTCTTTGTGTCTCTTGTCTCTTATGATGTGCTTATGTTTTATTGCTGTGCTTGTTATTCTCTCAGTGAAAAGATCCTAAGATCATAATGCTAGCTTATATGATGAAAAACTAACATGGAATCAGAGCTAACCTGAGAAGAAGACATTGTGCAGCTACAGAAGCTAGGGCTTATTACTTTTTGGGTCTCTCTCCACAATCCATCAGCAAAAGTATGCTAGAATGACTCTCGATTGAAGGGCGCATCTTTCTATCGAAGCAGAATTTGATTTCAAGCATTTTCAGTCTTCGATGCAGAAATTAGGGCTTTCTACAGAAGAGGAATTTTTGAGTGAGACCAGCATAAGATTGTTCTCCTTATCAAAACCAAATTTTAGAGACCTGGATCAATAATTTTGGTTGGGTAAATATTCGGGAAAGTCAAACCCTAGTTTGACCCCGAGCTTGAAAAACCCTAAATACTACAACTGATAAGTTTTGGTACAATCACTATATTCCGAGGTTAGAGAAGTCTCAGAAGCTTCAAATTTCAGGGGTTGAAGATAAAATCCTGATGAACACTGTGTCCAAAACTCAGCCTCATATTCGCTATATTATGGGAGATATGATCCCTCCAAGTTAGGGTTCCAGCCTCTTCCAGAATTCATCCCTAAACATGACACCTGGGGAGAATTGCAATATCTTGGGCTACAGAGGTCCAAATGGAATTCTTGAAGATGATCTAGAAAGGGAACGGACTTTAATGTTGGTGGTCTGAATATCAGACTCAGGAGATCAACCAGTGACACGTGGAATGCCGTACAACTTCGCTGTTCTGAACAGTCCTGTAACATGTCACCTTGGGAAAAGGATCATAAATCCAAAATGGTGAAACCAATTCTGATGAAACCTATGGTGTTGGATCAGGGACATACGAGGTTACCTCAGTGAGAAATTTCAGACACAGAGGAGCAGAAATTTTGGATATATCACAGAAACAGTAACAGGAATTTCTGTAGAAGAAATTGGAAAACTAGGGCTTCCTATTCCGGGAGCTTCCCTCCACTGTTTTCAGAAAAGGAGTACATTGGACAACTCCATTTGAAGAGATCTATATGTCTATCCAATCAGATCTGAAAGATTCCAAGTTTTGAAAATTAGGGTTTCTGTGACAAACCCTAGATCAGCTAGCTCCGGAACCAAGACGGACACCTCAAATCGGTAAGATCTAATCCTTTGCTATTTTCATTTGAGGTTCTCATTTCAAAGTGATCTATCACATAATATTGATGATAAGCTTGGTGAAGTTCACAAATTCCAAGTATAGAAGTATTTGATCTCTCTAAAGAAAATGGATTGGACACCTACATGAGTATAGAGGTTCCAGTTTCAGAGGGAGTTGAGGCTAGAAGCCTTACTAAAAAATAACTTGGTCAAGGCCAAAAAGATAATTGCTGATTCAGTCATGAATCAACTTGTACTAAAAGTGTCTCCCCAAAGACATTGAAGATGTTTGATTCCTTGACCAAGTTATTTGAAGGGAAGAACATAAATCAGAACATGACCTTAAGAAACTAGTTGAAGAATATGAAGATCCAGAATGCAGGGACCATGCAGTCATAAGAGTCTTTCCAATCAAAGAACAACTTGAAGAGGTAAAAGAAGAAGTGAAGAATGCAGAAGTGGTGATGGTCACCTTGAATGGCCTCCCAGGATCATAGGATTCATTCATTCGAGGAATGTGTGCCAGAAGAAAGTGATTGCTTTCAATAGACTCTGGGAAGAGAACTCACAAGAAGAAGAAGCTCGAGAAGAGAAGGTGGGAGAAACTGAAGATCAAGCTCTTACCATCCAAAGAAGATCCCTCAAGCGATGAGGAATATGAAGATCTGAACTCTTGAAGCACCTCTTATCCTCTTTAGCATTTGGATAAGAAACGATGCTATCATGAATGAAGAAGACGATGAAGCTGAAGGCTCAAGAAGCAGTGTACCCATGAAACAAATAAAGATAAATATTCAATTGTCATTTCATGATATTCTTTTGTTATGCATTTGTTTATATTCAATTGATGTATTATGCATGATAGGATGTTTGCATTAATGACAGTATACTACTAATATGCATGTGATGGGTAAGTAGCTCATGGTGCTATACAACTCTCCATTGCTACTTATCTAGAATGAAACCTCTTTGCTGACATATTGGATTAGTGCACAATCTCAATGTTGTCCTGGTAGAGATGGAAGGCATCTAGAAAGTTTCAATGAGATATGGATGAATGTTGTATTGGCTAAAGTAGTTGCATGATTAGATATTTATGTATAAGTGTTTTCCAGTATAAATATTCCTTATGCAATGTTTCTAACCATACAATTGCATTTGACTTGTAGGAGAGACCGCATACATAATCGCCTACAAGCAAAGAAGAATGAAGACTTGTTCCGAAGAGCAAGTGATGACATTTCAAAATGAAGAATAATATGACGAGTGCAGTGACATCATTAATGCAGAACCTTCCAGCCATGAAGAAAGAAATGGAAGACCAGTTTAAAGAAGAATGATGTCTAGTATGCAGTATCAATACGTGAAGGGAAGTTCATAGCTCCATTATGCAGTAGATGGAAATATCGTGGGATACAAAGCAAGTTTCATAGCACGAGGCTTCTCATGAAAAGAAGACATAAACTGCGAAGATATATTTGCAGTCACTGGAAGTGAAGTCACATGACATGCATAATCATGTGTGAAAATGAAAGAAGGCCTTGTACAAGTTCAGAAGACACCCATGGGATACCACATACATGATGAGCTTGATGAATATCTTAACCTTTGCTATAAGGTTGATAAAGGATGACAAGCTCACAGATGGATGTGAGAAGAACTTTTGAAAAAAGTTCAAGATAGAGGATCTTGGTATCCAATGATCCTAGACGAATACTACTTGTCACTCCAGTACAGAATGTTTCAGTTCATAGAGTACAAAAGACATAGGGAGTATGATGCTCCGCTTCAGAGGGAGTGACTACAGAATATCTTGAGGATCGACATGGTATGACATGATGGGGAGATTACTGATGACTCTAGGCTTTACTGAGAGTAAAGTGGATTCCAACCTTTGCTTCAAGGTTGAAGGCGGAAGACCAGTGATGTTCCTGTTATGTGTCGATGCACTATTGTTCTAGGCATGGAGGTGTGGCAGAGTGTGGATGGAATATTCCTTGGACAAGGGAAGTATGCAGTAGAGATCCTGAAGAGGTTTGGGATGATGGACTACAAAGCTATGACCACACCTATGGCATCTAACCTGAAGCTATTGAGTGATGCTTCATCATAATCGGTTGATGCTACGATGTATCGTCAGATGATTGGATCATTGATTTACTTACCAAACACGAGACCAGACATTTGCTTTGTTGTGAACACCTTGAGCCAGTACTTGACAGATCTGAGTAGTGTTCACTTGACTGCTGCAAAGCATATTCTGAGGTACCTGAAGGGTACAATTGATTATGGGCTCAAGTACGATGTGAATCAAAAGATTAACCTAGAGGGTTATGTTGATTCAGATTGGGCAGGCAGTGCCATTGACAGGAAGAGTACTTCAGGATGTTGCTTCAGTATGGGATCAGGTGTGACCTCTTGGTTTAGCAGGAAGCAATTCTGTGTGGCATTGAGTACAGCTGAAGCAGGGTATGTCGCAACTTGTTCATCTAGTTGTGAGGCAGTATGGCTGCGGAAGCTACTGTCTGATATATTTGATCTCCAGTTGGATGCTACTTTTATACATTGTGACAACCAGAGTTGTGTGAAGTTGTCAGAGAATCCAGTGTTCCATGGGGTGAATCCGCGGACCTGGGTAACACTTTTTGGCAAGCGTATTTGGGAAAAAAACAAAAAAACGCACCTCGATCGAGGGCTTGATAAACCCTCGACCGAGCTATTAATACCTTGACCGAGGTTTTATCAAGCCCTCGACCGAGGTTTTGTTCAGCCCTCGGCCGAGGTATTTATTAACCCTCGGTCATGGTATTAAAACCTCGACCGAGGGTTAATAAATACCTCGACCGAGGTATTAACTCGGTCGAGGTACATACCAAACTATTTTTATGCCATGTTTTCTATGTTGAGTTGTTTATGGTTGACTCCTTGAGGCACATCAATGATCATAGAAAAAGAAATTGGAAGAGTAAACAATGGACATTGATATAACCAAAGGAAATGAGGTCATATTTTTTTTTTCATGCTCACATTTTCATCTCTCTAAAGGTACTAAAAATACTTTCGTATATAATTTTTAATTTTAAAAAAACTACAATTATGTGATATGACTCTGAATTTAACACTAATTTTTATCTTAATCGTTCTATTCTATTCTACCCTGGGCTCTGGGATTTAAAAATATGTCCTGAAGATCTATATCGTAGGTATATCAGAGTCCTAGGAATCCAGGTTGAGTGGACACAATTCGCCTAAGTTCATCTCATCAACTGAATTGCATGCATCATTGCTCTCCTTGGTTTAATGCAAAAAGAATACTATGGCCATAGTATTCTTTTTGCATTAAACCAAGGAGAGCAATGATGCATGCAATTCAGTTGATGAGATGAACTTAGGTGAATTGTGTCCACTCGAACTGGATTCTCAGTACTATGATCTACCTATGATATAGATCCTCGGGCCAGATATTTAAAGCCCAAAACCCAAGGAGGAATAGAACATGACGATTAAGATAAAAATGATTGTTTTCAAAGTCATATCACACAATTGACTCCGAGACCCATTTGATCAATCATATCTAATACTCCTACTACTCCAAGACCCATTTTTATAACCCTTAAGATTGACTAGACCTCGACCGAGCTAATACCTCGACCGAGGTCTTAACAAACCCTCGACCGAGGGTTTAACAAACCCCCGGTCGAGGTCTTAACAAACCCTCGGTCGAGGGTTCGTTAAGACCTCGACCGAGGGCTTAAGAAAATAGACTTAGCCCACATTCAAAGAAA
>LPNX010436206.1:161355-207750 GCA_001517045.1 Pseudotsuga menziesii | reverse complement strand
TCAAAATTCACATGGCATATATGCGTTTTGAGGGCTTCTATCTAGCACATGAGTAAAAAATCAGGTTTTCATCACCAAATTTGGCCAAAAAGTGTTACCTATCTTCATGGAATCACCCCATGACAAGTCGAAGCATATCGAGATCAAGTACCGCTATATCAGGGATATGGTGCAGAGAGGAGCAGTGGAGCTCCAGTATGTTGCGACGGAGGAACATATAGGTGATGTGTTGACAAAGCCATTAGCTAGAGTGAAGTTCGAGTACTTCAGGGAGAATCTTGGTGTTCTCCAAATTGAGGTTTCCTCAAGAGAAAGTGATGAGACCCATAGCCATTCTGACATGGTGAGAGGATTGGTTCCTTCCATGGTCAGATGTAAGGGCTGAGCCATTCTGTCATGGTGAGAGGATTTGTTCCTTCCATGGTCAGATGTAAGGGCTGAGCCATTCTGTCATGGTGAGAGGATTTGGTTCCTTCCATGTCAGATATGAGTGGTAACTACCATTCTGGGAATGGAGGCACCTGGTCAGTTACCAGGAACACTCAGTCAGGGACTGAGAGAGCCATTCTGACATGGTGAGAGGACTGGTTCCTTCCATGGTCAGATGTAAGGGCTGAACCATTCTGTTCATGGCTAAAGGATTTAGTTCCTTCCATGTCATATGTGAGTGCACGCCATTCTGTCGAGTAGGACAGATGTAAGGGCAACTGCCACTCTCAGGGAGAGTGGAGGCACCTGGTCCGTTACCAGGTAGCTCAGTCAGGGACTGGGGGCCATTCTGACGAGGGTGTAGGATTCAGTTCCTACCAGGTCAGATGTGAGTGCAAGCCCTTCCATCACTGTGATAGGATGTGTTCTTGTCTGGATGGATGTAAGTGCTGAGCCTTTTCACAGATGTTAGTGATGTGATGTCCTATCATCCTGGTGAATGTGAGTGCTGGGCCTTTCTGTTGTGATTGTAGTTTACTACATGATCAGATGTGAGTGCTGGGCGTGCCTTTCTGACGGGTAGGTCAGATGTAAGTGTTGGGCGTGCCTTTCTGACGAGTAGGTCAGATATAAGTGCTGGGCGAAGACCTACCTGGTGGCAAGGCCTACAAGCAGCATGAAAAAGGGCTGGCTCTGTAGAACTTCCTATGACGAGATAGTACACACATGATGATGACCAGAGATGATCCAGATCGAGCTATGATCCAGATCCAGTTATGATGACTCCGAGAGATCCAGATCGAGTGATGATCCAGATCCAGCAATGATGATCCAGATCGAGAGATGATCCAGATCCAGTCCAGTGATGTTGATCCAGATCGACAGATGATCCAGATCCAGTGATGATGTTCCATGATGATCCATATCGAGAGATGATCTAGATTTAGTGATGATGATTTAGATTGAGTGATGATCTAGATTCAGTAACGATGTTCCAGATCGAGTATGATCTAGTGATGAAGTTCCAGATCGAGTATGATCCAGTGATGATGATCTAAATCAAGTGATGATTCAGATCTAGATGAATATGACTTGAAGATGACGATGACTAAGATGATACAGAGAAGAAGACTTGTGGTAATAAATTATGTCAAGAGAATACCTTCCTAGTTAAGAGGGAGTGTTGATGTAATTGTAACTTCGGAATGTATTCACTTGTATTTCTTATCTATTGTAACCCGATGTTTATTCCAGGATGTATTTGAGTCATGTCATGCCCCGATGTTCCGATCGGGAAGTTTCTATAATGAGAAAGTCATGTCAAGTCATTGTGGGTAACCCTCTTATTGGTCAAGGGTTAAAGTCCCCACAGCTGTGGGGCCCTTGGGTTATTAGACTATCCTAGTGAAGTCAACCCTAGGTGAGTCATTGTAAGTCGGGGCAATAGTCCCCACCATTGTGTTACCCTCCTATTGGTTAGAGGAGGCAAAGTCCCCACAAGAGGTGGGGCAGTAGGGTTATTAGACACTCCTAGAGATGTCGGCTCTAGTAAGTAATTGTTAAGTGAGGCCGACATGTTGGAGTGCACTTCAAGTGAACAGAAGAATATAAATAGAGAGTGAGAGCCTCTCTATTTATCACTTGCAACACATCACTCACTCACTCAAGTGTGGCGCATTAGTGAGGAAGGAAATACACTGGGAGTAGACAAGAAGAAGACTACTGCTGTCGGGAGTGCATCTTACTGTTTTGGTGCTGATTCTATCTCTGAGGAAGTTGTGGGGTTTTCTCCTTTATGGTTTCCCCGAGAAAAATTCTTTGTGTCTCTTGTCTCTTGTGATGTGCTTATGTTTTATTGCTGTGCTTGTTATTCTCTCAGTGAAAAGATCCCAAGATCATAATGCTAGCTTATATGATGAAAAACTAACAGTTGGTAGATGTTTTATGCTAGATTTACAAGGTCTATTATGTTATGATGTCGTTAAGCATCTCACATGGTAGATACTAAACAAGTTTAAATACATGCATTTCTACAATGTTTAGCACATAGATATTAAAGATGGAAATTTATTATTAATATTACCAATCACTACCAAGATGTGTGACTTCAATCTTTCACACTGAGTCAAAGAGGTTACCAGCAATGGGAACAATCAAATATGCCAATCAATATATGTAATGACACCTACTTACAATGCTCCAAAAGTTATTGTGTCACATAGAAGATATGGCTCAACAATTGACATTTGGGGAATGGGATGCATTTTCTAGAAATTGATAAGTTTGTCTTTTCCTAGAAAAATTCCAATACAATGTATCTTCCATAAAATGTGCACTAGAATATTGTAAAAATGTCTACAATCTCATAGAAAATTATTAACTAATTCTGAATTAGAGAAAATTCAAACGATATGTGATAGTTAGTATAATCAACACAAATTACAATGCTTTGGGAAATAAGTGTCTTAAGGAGGAGGAAATGTTATGTATATAAAAAACATTGTCAATAATAATATATATAGACTGGGAATTCTACGGAAAAAAATATAGACTAGGAATAATAAAATATATAGACTATGGGAATAATATATATAGAGAGAGATCGTAAGCTTAGGACCTTAGTACATTATTAAAAGGTGGATTTGTAAACTCATGACTTTACATGAATGGTCATTGCAAGACCTATAAATACAAGATCATTATTCATTATAAAACATCATTCACCATTATATATATATAAGATACTATATAATATTTAATTGAAATTTGTAAATCAATTTAAGCTTCCACTACATAATGTTATTGGTTTGAAGAAATAATGCAACAATGATAGTGTTTGTGGCAGGTGTGAAANCTATATAATATTTAATTGAAATTTGTAAATCAATTTAAGCTTCCACTACATAATGTTATTGGTTTGAAGAAATAATGCAACAATGATAGTGTTTGTGGCAGGGGTGAAAGTGTGTTTTGCACTTCAGTGGGCATCATTAATTTAAAAAAAAATCTCCAATAGGATATGTAAGCCTAGTCATAACACTTGAATAATTTCCATGTACTATCTCTATGTATAAAATGGAAACACTAACATAACCAATACTAACATAATATGAAAATGATATTAAAAAATAAACCCAAAATAGTAGATAAGATAAGATAATGTTATTAATGTCCAATTAATGACCACAAAAGTAGGTCAAAGGGACTATTGAGTACATCGATGTCATTACAAAGCTGGAGTACCAAATAGTTTCCCATAAAAGGCAGAAAGTAGTAAAGTAAAATAAAGAACAGTACGAGAAGTCTATGGTGGAGTGTGGGAAACATGTAAAACCCTTTACCTCAAGCATGAGAGGCTGCACAAGGGTGCAGATGATTTATAAGAGTGATTAGGCATGTTTATCATAGTATATCCATCTCTCTTAACATCTAAGACCAAATAAAAGAAACTCAAAATGTACTAAAAAAACCTTATGAAATGAACATAAACTGTGAAAGAGTTGAGGGAACATTTCACACTCAATTGGCTTGCTCCTGCAAATCCAAAAATTGGAGGAAGACTGCTCCAAGAAATCTTTATTAAGAGATAAATTCAAACTTAAATGATAAAAATATAGATAGAATGAGTATAATACAGGAGGAAACCCTTAATTTACACACAAACATGGAGAATTCATTGTATTATATAAGATGGGTACAATATACAAGACTCACTAAGGGAGACAATCACCTATACATGGTACAAATGACTAGCACTAAGTTAAGATAAAATTAATGCCTAATTAACACATGTCTCGACCTCCTCTATTAACATGATGTGAGTCATCATAACTAAGACACTTTACTATCTAATACAGACACCTAATATTACAATGATATGGAAATTAGACTGTTAATTTTATCAAAATCCTTGACTTATGGTCTTGATGGAGTAAGTAGGCCCCTATTAATACTTTTCATTCTAATTAAACCTTATTTGACATAAGTGGCCTTGTATAAAACTATATACCAAAACATCCTAGGGACCTAGGACAATAAATAGAAGGCTTCTTACATTGCAAAATTATAAGCTTATAAGTAACTGTAAATTAGTGCATCTATATACCATTTCATGTTGTGTTCAAGCATACAACATGTGTGTGTGTGTGTGATAACCTTCTAATATCATAGCGTGCATAGATCTTGTATCCTACATTCTCAAGATGCATATGAAGATCTTAAATATTTGGTAAGTATGTTTGTAGCTCTCTATAGTTACAAGTTACATAACATAAATCTCTATATTTGCATATGATCGTTCATTTTATAGAGAGAATTGAGGGAAATTAGTAGGAAAATCAACTAAAATGAAACAACTAAAATTAATTAAACATGAGCACACTTCTTATGAAAAAATATTGGCACTAATACACCAAGTGAATACCTTCAGGATATATTATAAAAGCATAAATGTTACCAAAGATTTGTCAACAATCCTATGAGTGACATACTTGATATATTGTAAAAGCAGATATGTTAACAAAGCTCTGCCAACAATCCTATAAGTGACATAAAAGTAGAACCTATCAAGAATGTATTTTCAGGAAATGTAGACAAGGTTAGAATACTGTGGAAATGAAGTTGATAAAAAACTATCACTAGAAAACACTAACGAAAAAAAATATGGCATTTAGAGATGATGAAGTCTTATCTTTAAACCAGGAAACTTAATCAATATATTCTTTGACATTTTACAAGTTAGAAGTCCATAAACTACCAATGAGTGCCTTGTCAATTTATCTTCTTTTCATCTTATATTTCCTTTTTGTCATACTTTTAGCATCTATGAGTATTCTAGACACTCCCACAGTCTATTGAAATTTGAGACTGGTTGCGCTCTCTATTCTTATTGACCTTTTTTCTTGTTTATTTATTGGACAACAACAACAACAACAATCATAATAATAATAATAATAACAACATTATCTTATCATATCCAAGAAGGTATATTTGAATGCAACATATTTATTATGTTATACTACAACATGAAATTTACATGCTATCTAATTTAAGGCCTCATTCTACAACACACATTGATAAATTTATCATATGATATATTCAACATTACACCAATCAATTATCCATTGTGGAATGATGATTAGATAACATTGATCTTTCAATATGAGATATCTTCAAGATCATCTCAATAAGACATTCATCAGCACTATCGATTAAAGAATTATGGTAACATATTTGCACTTACCGATGCAAGGATTGGTATATTAAAAAAGTTGAGATGTCGATAATTAGAGTAAAACCAACACATGAGCCACATCATCTAAATAGACACAGTTCTACTTTCATGAACAATATCTTTCAACTACTCTAAGTCTTATAATTTCTTTCCAAACAAGAACGTTGTAATATTTCAAGGTATAAAATCCACATTTCTTAAAGCAATTTGATGTCTAGCATACAAATAAAGATAAACCTGAAACTTATAGGTATAGTACAGGCTCAAATCCGCAAAATATATTTTTTGTGAGCTGGCTGTAAAGTAGAAGATGCAATCAAGTCATAAGCTAGGCCGGCTATGACCTCCCCATTCTTTGGATTGTGTGTCCACAGAAAAGAATCCTTCTGTTCACTTAACTTGTTTCCTCCATGGGAAAGGCCATTTATGTAGTAGTTCCATTCTTCCTTCCACCTTCCTCCAAGACCCAGGTCCTCAGCCGACAACCAGTAGGACTACATATTTAATCCATCACCCTGATTTTGGGCATTTTTTAGTGATTGCAGTCCAAAGTCAAACAAATAATCTCTAAGATCTTCAGAAAGAACAAAGTAAGAGTCCAATCCAACAATTGGGTCAACACCCACTTTTATGCAATTTCCATTGCCAACTTTTCAAGCCAACTTTATGTTGATCCATGAGAGAGCTCTCAAAAATCCATTCCAGAAGAAAGGCATACCTCTGACCAAGAAGATTCTCTTACACAACCATGCATCTACAGTAAGGTCTTTGAGGTACTTTTTGCTGATGATTTGATGCCAGATTTTTGTACCATTCAGAGCCACCTAGAGACTCTTCAGTGTTAGTGATGTATTACACCAATCCAATTTTTTTTATGTTCCAGCCTCCAAACTCCAGAGGCCTGGATAGGGACTTCCAGTCTGCTAGATGCAGTTGATGTTTGTCCATAGTGCTTCCCCATAGGAAAGGGAATATACACTGGCGAAGTCTGTTAAGGATGGTTTTAGGCACATGAGCCAATGCGAACCAGTACACATGTAAACCTATAAGGACCACTCTGATGACGAATAATATTCCACCCAAGGAGAGGATTCTTTATGACCATTGACTGATTTTGTTCTCAAAGTTTTTAAAGATCCATCTCCAATCATTGATACCATAGCGCAAGGGCTTGAGGTAGTAATCGAGGTACTTGAATCCTACCTCTATGGGGTCCATTTTGTAGGGAAGAAGAGCTGAGATTCTATATAATACCTCATCTTCCACTTTATTAAAAAGAAAGGATGAATTTTCCACAATGATGCACATTCCAAAGGCTGAACATAAAATATCTAGTATAACATCAAAGGCCTGCCACTCTTCGAGAGTCCCAATCCCAAAAAGTACCACATCATCTACGAAGAGCAAGTGAGTTAGGGCTAGAGAGGAGGAGATATTTATACCTTTAACCTCCCCTTTATTTTGTGCATCCTTTATAAGCATACTGAGCCCTTCTACGACCAGAAGAAAGAGCAGCGGGGAGATAGGGAACCCCTTCTTAATGCCACGCGAAGCTGTAAAAACACTCGAAGGAGTGCCATTAACCAACACTAAGAAATTATAAAAAGTGATGCATCCCATGATCCAATTCACCCCCATAAGGGGTAATCCAATTTGCAGGAGAATGATCCTCAAGAAGGTCCAGTTGACACAGTCAAAGGATTTGACCATGTCCATTTTGAGTACCAGGGCACTCATTTTTTGTTTTTTATAGAGTGAAGTGCTTCCTGGGTGATACCCATTGGTTCAATAATTTGTCTGTTCTTGAGGAAGCCGAACTGCTCTACATAGATGGACTTATCTAAGAAATGTTTGAGGCGGTTGGCAGCAATCTTGGAAATAAGTTTGTAGATCAGATTACAAAGGGATATGGGATGATAGTCAACAAAAGTTTGTGTCCTCTCACACTTGGGGTATAAGAGTAAAAAACTGTTACATGATTATGGATGGCTCTGCCTTGGGACTGAATATCTTGTTATCTTTGTTATGTAACCATTTCCTTTGATTCATAATGAATATCAAGGATTAGTTTTTTCTTCTGAAAAGAAAACCCTGGAACTTATGCACTAAATTTCAATACGAAAAATCCCAAAATTAGGATATAATGAATTAGAATGATGACATATAGTGCACTCTATTGATGTACTACACATAATGGTGTGATCTTTCTTACCCCACAAATATTTTGGTTACCCATGGAAAATTATATATTTAATTTCTTTCATATACAACATGTTTAGTGTTTTAGTATAGAGATGAAATCATAGTTATAAATATATAATAAGCTAAATGACAAAATTTCTTTTGTTTAAACATTAAGAGAGTAGCTAGAGCACACCGGGAAGGAGAAGTGGAAGTAGGACATATAGGCCGTACATTGTTGTTGTTGTTTTCCTTTATTTGTAGCTTGTACACCTTTAGTTAGTAGGATGTACACTATTTTTTTGTTTCCAGGGTGTGTTTCAGTCGTTGAGGAGAAAGGAAGGGAGATTTGTTCTCCAGAAAAGGAAAAAAACAACAAGCCATACTGTTGTATCTTTCCCTTCTTACGCAAGTCGTACATATTTGTGTGGGATGGTTTTATTGATCATATAGTTGTTGGTTTAAACCAGCTGCAGATGTAACGTTGTAATATTTGGTCAAACAAATGAGAAGGTGATTAGAAGGAGAAATCATCTGTATATGTGTATATTTTGTTTATGGTGCTTCTTTTTACTTTTCCAACTATTGTGTGATTGATATCTTGTTAAAAAATTAAGTTTTCATTTAAACGAACTCTGTATTTGATTTGTTTAATTTGAGAAAATAAAGACATAAGTCATCTAGGGTTGGAAATTTTAATACAACACACAAATTTTATGACAAGCAATGTCATGGAAACATCAAATGAATAAAGAAAGTTAATACATAAAGTATAAAACCCAGT
Organism: Pseudotsuga menziesii; assembly: GCA_001517045.1. NCBI lineage: Eukaryota > Viridiplantae > Streptophyta > Pinopsida > Pinales > Pinaceae > Pseudotsuga > Pseudotsuga menziesii. The sequence continues at coordinate 199,123 of LPNX010436206.1, read as the reverse complement.
TACATCATCAAATAGATGATCACGACTAGTTAGAGCACGATATTGTGAGAGATCAACATAAGAAGAATATACCCATAGCTAGTGGGTTTATTTTTAAACTACATCTTATATTTACATAAAATATTTACAAACAACAATGCAAAAAGTGTAAAAGTATATATAATTGACATCATAACCTCATCTGGAAAGCTACCAAAACATAGATAAAATTAGAATAATCTAGGGGATCAAGAGCTTGGGAACCTTTAATCAACATAGAACCCTTAGCTAAGGGTTGATGGCATATCTCATCCTGCCACAAAGAACAAAAAACAAACAATATGCTAGTCTCATTCTCGAAAACATACTTACACTTGATTTCAAAAGAATGAATAACACCCGATTTCCAAAGAATGAATACGACTAAAATCCACAAGCACTACCATATCCTAGATAAAGCACAATGAATAGGAAAACACCTGTCTCCAAACAATGCAAAGTTCTAGTGAAACATGCCCTAAAATATAGATCAACACTGATACTCAACTCAACGATATAGCTTTTGTAAATTTTGATATCTTAATTGGCATAACTAATACCATTGTTTGTAAAGTTTCTCCCTATGCATAGGAGTATATAAATATTCTTTCACCATTATGGCCAGGTATTCCCATGTATCAATGGTGTGTTTCTTTTCTACAATGTGATGTTTGTTAACAATTGAGGTTGTCCATCAACAATGCATCATTTATGGACATCTTCAAGGTGACAATGATGACTTTATCTCTATCCATGAAATAATTTGTAGTGAAGTATGATTCAAGTTTTAAAACATAGAGATATAATGTGTTTGTGTCAAGGTTTCCCTCAAGGCTATGGATATATATATTCATCTAGAATTTAAAGAGTGTAGTTACGCTAAGGGGAGTTTTAGACCCAAAACTGGAGTAGCCATCTAAACTTGCTTGATCGTCTTCAAACATTTCAAGAACTTATCCATTATATATTTTTTTCAATCCAGGGCATCCTTCATAAGTTACTCCATTAAAGCCATTTTGATGGTGATTCCAGATGCAATCATGGCAGTCTTTTGTGTTCTAGAATAAGGATGGTAAAAAAGAAAAGAGGGATGAAAATGCAAGTAATTCTATTTGTGTTATTTTATTCATGTTAAGGGATAAGGAAATAGTTTAGATTAAAAAATAAATAGTGATACACAATACGTTTTCCATTTTAGTTGATCCTGTATGTTTCTTCCTAAAATTATTGCAATTTCATTCAATGTTGATGAAGTTCCCAAGCCCAACAAATAACAAATTCCTCTTGTTTAGATTCTTGGTGAATAGATAGGAAAATAAGCAAGCTCTCACATTTAGATAATTTTAATAATGCAAAAAGTAACCAACTTGGTGCCATGAAGATGGGGACAAGCCCATAATGTAAATTGAATACACATCGACTTTGTTGAACATGCCCTATTTTCTAAAAAATATAACAAGCCAAATTAGACATGCAGAAGAAAATGCATTGGTATTGTTGAACATGCTCTATTGCCTAGAACAACTTGCAAGCAAACTAGACATGCAGTAGAATATTACGACTACTACCACTACTAAAATCACTAAAAGGAACTCTATGAAAATAGTTCATGGGATAAATCAGTTCATCCTGGTAGTGGTGGATGAAACATTCTAGTTGACAAGTCAAAAGAATATGCGAGATCTTTTTATTATTATAAGAGTAACTAGATACATAGTAAAATGGTCACCAAAATCTTGCCAAGGCCAGTTTAGCTATCATTGAGAACCCATGACATAATTGGATAAATCCAAGAATAGATTGAATGGCTTTGTTCCATAAGAGAATAAGGTTAAGGCGTTGTTCCAAATACTGGACACATAAAAAGATTTCAATCAGATGATGATTGATAAATATTTTTAAGGTTTGATTTAATGTTCCCAAGTATGATATGCAGACCTGAACACTAAGTAATACTTCAAATTAAATAAAATTTCTGATATTGAATTATAACCACTCAGTGAATCTTGAGAGTAGCAATTCAAGGTGTTTTGCTGGGAAATTTGTAGACACGGGGAATAGGCAGTGGGAAGAAACCAATATTAAGTTCATAAAAGTGAATTCATTTCCCCTAAAACATTTATATTGGGTACCATTAAGGTTTTATAGTCCAATATGTGGAAACCTACTCCCATGCTTCTGGGTCACCCAACCGTGAAACTAGGGAAATTCCTTTCGTTATTTTGACCAGGGGATTGAGGAAAAGAGAAGAGGTGTTATAAGGCCTTAATAAATAACAAAATATTATTTTGAAGAGTTTCCAACATATCTAGATTTTCCTGGAGGGTTTATGGAAGAATTGGGAATTTTAGGCAATTTTGGCCTAGTGAGAGCCTGCACAATGGAGGATCCCAAATGACGGTACGACCCAAACTAAAATATTATATGGAGTTATGTATGGGAATGTGGGTCTATTATTGATCCATATAAACTTACAGAACTGTATTTTAATGGATAGAACTCATTTTATAGCAGAAATGGTAAAACTAGTGATTTAAAACTAGTATTCTAGCTAGGGCTCAAAATTAAGCATAGAATACATAACATATTGACTTAGATGCAGAAAATAACATATGAAAGAAATTAATACAACTTTAATGGACATATATAATCATTTATACTCTTGCCCATAACCTTTTCTTGCTCATTATTGTACTAGATTGATTAATTCCCCCCATTACAATGACAAATTGAGCTTTTCATGAGAATTTGAGAAGGTAAAATTCAGGGACAGAATTATTTCGAACTGAGAAATATAAAGGAAATATTTTATCATGTGTTATATGTCAGAGAGAATTTTATTTACTGACCAATACATAAGAAGACTCCAAAATGATCGGCAGGAGGCTCAAAATATGACCAGAGAAATGCTGAGAGCGTAGGTGAAGCATGGGATTCAATGGAGCTCAAATTGGATGAGATGGGGGCTTAAAAATATGTCTGGTATGACCTTCAATGGATGAAAATCATGTGCTCCATACCTGCAAAGAGAATAAATGGGGATGAAGGACTGGGGAGGGAAGGTTTGGGGCTCATCTCCCAAGTGTTTGAGGCACATCACTCAGAAAGGAATGATCACATAAGCATAGATCAATAAACACATCAACAAAACTGTGTAAATGGGCTTAAATTTTCCTTTAATAGAATCTTGGGTGACCTGTTTAGCAAGTGGAGGCCAATGGTGACTTGTGAGAGAAAGTCACCCACCTAGAAGCCCTAACCCTAGCCACATAATCCCCCTCCTTGGGAAATTTTGAATGTAGGACCATGTGGATATGTTTTGATGTCCAAGTCATCCCTCTGACTTAGTAACTGTGCCCTCATTAGTCAAATTATTTCTTCTTTTGTTCATGACAACTTTCTGCTTTTCCCTGCTTTTGAGAATGAGTCTCCATAAGGAAACTGCGACCTCCTTTTCCAAAACTTTCCTGCTTTTGTCCTTACAGATTTTTTGAGTTCCCCAAGAGGAAAATGTTCCCTCATTTTCAAAACTTTCCTGCTTTTGTCTTTGGCCACTTTTCTGTTTCTTTTAGGCACTTTCCCTTTTCCTCCCTGACTGCTTTTGTCATAGAGTTTCCTCTTCTTTTACCTTGGAAAGTTGACTTTCCCAATGCACCCCCCTAACATGGTAAGCTCATTTCCACATCATTAGATTGCATAATTACTAATAATGATGAATAAAAATTAAATACACACCTCAATAATAATTATTAGTAAAATTTCCATAGGAAGAATGATTAATGTCAATTTGAACCCTTAGGAGTTTCAGCATGGTCAACACTTTTAATGATTAGATTGAGGGGACATGACAACCATACCCTCCCAAATATGCTTTTCCTCAAGCAGAAGAAAATCAGGGTGCTACAAGATAGGCTCCCCCTTCCAAGTAGCATCTTCACTCGGTAATCCTTTCCACTATATCAGATATTCCTTGATTGTTCTATTCCTTAATTTCCTTTCTCTTCCCGGCATCACTTTTTATGGTGCTAAGACCAAATGGCCTTCATCATCCAGAGGTGGAAGTTATTCAGAAGATACTATCTGTTGTCCAACTTCTTTCTTCAGATAAGACACATGAAAAACATTATGGATTTTGTTGCTTGCTGGAAAATCCAACTCATAGGCCACTTCACCAACCTTTCTGATAATATTGTAGGGTCCATAAAATCTTGGCTGAAGTTTTTCAGCCCCTTTCTTCTTCAAGGAAGACTGTCTGTAAGGTTGCAGCCTTAGGTACACTAAGTCTTCCACTTGGAACACTCTATTTATTCTATGCTTATCTGAATAAATATTTTGCTAGTTCTGTGCCATCTACAGATTGTCTTTTAGTGCCCTTAAAATGTCTTGGTTTTCTTGTAACCAATATTTAGCTTTTTGGCCCTACAATCTCCAAACAATAAGTCTGCAAAATTCATAGCTTCATACCCATACAAGGCCAAAAAGGGTGTCATTTTTATAGAAATCTAAATGTGGTGTTGTAACAGAACTCACCTATGTGAAGCCAAGTTTCCCAAGCTCCTTGCTGTCCCGTAACATAGTTACAGAGGTACCCTTCAAGCCATTGATTCACCCTTTCAGTTTTTCCATTTGTCTGGGGGTGATATCTTGTGCTCATGTTCATATTTGTTCCAACCAGATCAAACAATGCCTACCAAAAAACACTAGTGAACTTACTATCTCTGTCACTTAGTATAATTCTGGGCAGTCCATGCAACCTGAAAATGTCCTTGAAGAATAGGGAAGCAACCTCACTAGCAGAAATAGTGGATGTTATTGCAAAAAAGTGTGCATATTTTGTCAACCTGTCCACCACCACATAAATACTATCTTTCCATTGTGACTTTGGAATCCTAGTGATAAATTCCATGGATACACTTTCCCATATTTCATATGGAATAGGAATAGGCTAGATAAGTCCAATAGGGTGTGTGTGCTCCACTTTGTTCTGTTGACATGCAAAAAATTCCTTCACATACATGAGAACATCATCTTTAAGGCCCTTCCAAGTAAATCTCTCCCTTAGCTTCCGATAAGTATTCAGAAAACCAAGGTGACTAGCCACTGGTGCATCATGTGCAGCTTCTAAAATGTTCCTCTGTAGTGCAGATCCAGGCACTAAGAAAATTCTGTTTTTGTAGTAGATGAGGTCATAATTAACTTTGAAGTCTTCACTCTGGTTTACCCCATCCAAAAATTCACAAGCAAACTGATCTTTAGAATATTCAGTAGCCAACTGGATCTTCCATTCATTAAACATTTGCAACAAAGAGCACGTGGGATTACGGGAGAGTGAATTAGCCACAACATTCATTTTCCCCTTTTATACTCAATGTCAAAATCATAGGACTGAACTTTACTCACCCATTTTTGATGCCTATGATTGAGTTCCTTTTGGGTAAGGAAGTGTCTAATACTGTTGTGATTAGTCTTCAAAATGAATTTACCTCCCACCAAGTACGGTTGTAATTTGGCCAAGGCATGCATGATGGACAACATCTCCTTATCATATATGGAATACAACCTTTCATGTGGATGCAATTTTCTGCTCTCAAATGCAATAGGGTGCCTATATTGTGTTATAATAGCTCCAATACGTACACTAGAAGCATCACATTCCAGAACAAAAGGTTTGGAAAAATCAGGCAAGGAAAGTACTGGACAACTGCTCATTATCTCTTTCATTTTCTTGATATCTTTTCAGCCTCCTCACTCCAACTAAATGTGCCCTTCTTAGTCATTTCTATCAAGGGTGCAGTGTACCGGGAGTATCCTTTGACAAATCTGCAGTAGTAGTTACAAAGGCCAAGGAAGCCTCTCAATTCAGTGAGGTTCCTTGGGATGGTCCATTCCAATATGGCCTTTACTTTTTTTTGAACCTACCTTGAACCCTTCTTGGTAGATCACATGGCCAAGATACAACAGTTCTATCATGCCAAACTCACACTTAGACATCTTGGAAAAAAAGGACAGATATGCAAGCATAGTGAGTACCTCCTCCAAGTGGTGTAAGTGCTCCTCCCATGTCATACTATAGATAAGAATATCATCAAAAAACACAAGGACATACTTACATAGCTGTTTGCTGAATACCTTGTTCATGCATGATTGGAAGTTTGTCAGTGCATTAGTCAAGCCAAATGGCATGACCAGAAACTCAAAGTGGCCAAAATGACAATGAAAGGCTATCTTTTGTATGTCTTCCTCCCTCATTCTGATTTGATGGTACCTTGACTGAAGATCTATTTTGGACAAAAATTTGGCTCCATGTAGCTCCTCATTCTGGGAATTGGGTACCGGTTCTTTATGGTCTTCTTGTTCAAATCCCGGTAATCTATGCACATCCCGAGTGTCCCATCCTTTTCTTCACCAGAACCACCAAAGAAGCAAAAGGACTAGAGCTTGGTCTGATGAGGCCCAAATTAAGGAGCTCCTTTATGGCCTTCTCAATTTCATTCTTGAATCTCTTTGATTGCTTATAGGGATGTATTTTTATTGGAAGTGTACTAGCTTCCAACTCAATCCTATGTTCAATTCCATGGTTAGGTGTCCTTCCATGTGGAAGGTCTTCAAAAAACCTCTTATGCTTGTGCATCAATTATTTTATATCTTTGGCCTGGGAGGAAACTTTGGAAATATTTCCTTAGTGGTGATTTTGCATTCAACAGCCGATTCAATGTCCCCATGCCTCATAACCTATATCATACTTTTGGCAGAAATTACTTGCCTGGGATAAGTATTCATGCCTTTCAATACCAATGGTTTTCCTTTAGCATCCTTGAAACTTATTTGTGGTATCTAGTAATTCACAGAGTGCTCTCCAATAGATACATCCATTGTATTCCCAACACCATGTTGGTGTCTGCCACATTGACAACATAAAATTTGTCTTTCACAGTATATTCACCGATGTTTACTTGCAGATTTTGAATCCATCGGTTGCATTCTATGGTATGGTTACCAGGAATGACCACATTGAATCCTTCAAAGGAATCGGTAGGTAGTTTTCTCCTCTCCACCAAGGCTGACCCAATGAAATTATGGGTGGAACCCCCATCAACAAGGACTGTGATTTTCTTCCCTTGCAGTACTCCTTTCAGCCTTAAAGTATGGAGCCGGGGTACTCCACTAAGTACTGCAATTTTGCTGCTGGTTTGATGGGGCTACTCCTCTTATTCAACTGTTTCATAGTCTCCATCAACCATCTCAGCTTCTTCCACCACCTCTTCCTCACTCTCAGAAAATACTTCAATATAGTGTGCTTTTCCCTTCACACATTTGTGACCTGGAGCCCATAGTACTTGGCGGGAAAAACACAACTTCTTCCTCCTCAATTCATATCAATCTTTGTAGGAGTAATCTCTCTTTCCAAGGGCAGGAAAGTTTCTCATAGGAGGTAATTGATTCTGAAATTGATGAGGCATAGGAGTTTTGGGAGGATACTTTGTCCTCAGAATTGCATCCTGTAGGTCTCTAGTCCTTCTCACCGCTTCCTGCAAAGTGGTGGGTCGGTAAGCCTTCAACAACCCCTTTAAAGGTTCAGCCAGTACTTTTGTAAACAAAAGGATCAGCCTTGATTCTGATATTTCAGTGACCATTACAACCACCTTTTGGAACTATGATATGTATGCTTCTGGATTTCCAACTTGTCTAAAGTGTGCCAAATCTCAGAAAGAGATATCAGGATCTCTCTGGTCAAATATTTCTATTAATTTTTTGGTGAACTCCTCATAGGCGACTAGTTGATCATGGACTAATTTTTTCATGGCATGAAACCACTAGTCAATGGCCTCCCCATCAAGATGTAGGGATGCCAACTTGATGGCATCCCTTTCTACCATAGGATTCAGCTGAAAATATGTATCCATTTTTTGAATCCAAGAGCTCACTGAGCAATTGGAAGTACCATCAAAATATGGCAAAGTGATTTCCCAATGAAATTATTTAATTCATAATTCTAATATGTTTTCCTTGTATCTCCTCTTGGATGCCCCCTAAATTGAGTCTCACAAAAATATTTGAATGGCAGGTCCCTTCTGCATTCTTCACTCAATGATTGATAAACAAAACATTTCTCCTCCCATGTAGCAATAGTTTCAGCATGTGCTTCATGGTATTCCTTTGGGGTATCTGAAAATTTGGGCATAGTAGGTCGGGGCTGCAAATTTGGTTCATATCTATACTCTAGAGGACTATTCCGAGGCTCAGTCTTGGAGAAAATAGAGCCACCCATGACCTTTCTTTCTTCTCAATGGGAACCAATGTTGCTCCCTTCTCCATCTTTCACTCCCAACTGTTTAGCTAGGAATTATCTGGTCTCTTGACCATACTGTATGATGTTAGTTTAAATTTCTTGCATATGTTTCAACATGTTCTTAACAAATTTCCTGAACTCATCTTTCTCATCCCTCTCATCGTGGAATCTTCCATCCACAGATTCAACTTCCTCCTCTTGAGGGATCTTTCTTTTGGTATCATAATTATATTTTGGACCCATTGAATAATATCAAGAGAAGGTATGGAGGACCATGCTATGATACCACTGTAATGTTCCCAAGTCTGATATGCGGACTTGAACACTAACTAATGCTGCAAATTAATAAAATTTCTGATATTGAATTATAACCACTCAGTGAATCTCCAGACTAGGCAATTCAAGGTGTTTTGCTGGGAAATTTGCAGACATGGGGAATATGAAGTGGGAAGAAACCAATATTAAGTTCATAACAGTGAATTCCTTTCCCTTAACACATTTATATTGGGGACCATTCAGGTTTCAGAGTTCGCTATGTAGAAACCTACTTCCACACTTCTGGGTCACCCAACCGTGTTACTAGGGAAATTCCTTCCATTATTTTGATTAGGGGATTGGGGAAAAGTGAAGAGGTGTTATTAGGCCTTCATATAGCATAAAATATTATTTTGGAGAGTTTCCAACAGATCTGGAGTTCCTTGGAGAGTTTAGGGAAGAATTGGGAGTTTTAGGCAATTTTGGCCTAGTGAGACCCTACACAATGGAGGATCCAAAATGAATGTACGACCCCAAATAAAATATGATATGGATTTATGTATTGGAATTTTCATATTTCAGTGATCCATAGAAACTTATAGAACTGGATTTGAGTGGATATAACTCATTTTATAGCAAAAATGGTAAAACTAGTATTCTAGCTAAGGTGCAAAATTACGCATAGAATTCATAATAGATTGACTTCAATGCATAAAATAAAATCAGAAATACATTAATAAAGATTCAATTTACATATATAATCATTTATACTCCTTCCCATAACCTTTTATTTCTCATTATTGTACTATATTGATCAATTCCCCACATTACAATGACAAATTGAGCTTTTAAAGAGAAACCGAGAAGGTAAACTTCAGGGACAGAATTATTTCAACATGAGAAATATAAATGCCAGAGTTTATCAGCTGTTTTACATCAAAGAACATTGGATTGACTTACCAATACATAATAATATTCCAAAATGGTTGGCAGGAGGCCCAAAATATGACGAGAGAAAGGTTGAGAGTGTAGGTGAAGCATGGGCTTCACTGGAGCTTGACTTGGCTGAGATGGAGGATGAAAAATATGTTTGGTATGACCTTCAATGGCTGAAAATCAAGTGTTCCATACCTAAAAATAGAAGAAATGGGGATGAAGGAATGGGCAGGGAAGGTTTGGGGCTCATCTCCCAAGTGTCCGAGGCACATCACTTAGAAAGGCATGCTCACATAAGCATAGATCAATAAACACATCAACCAAACTATGTAAATGGGATTGAATTTTCCTTTAATAGAATCCTGGGTGACCTGTTTAGAAAGTGGAGGCCAATGGTGAGCCTGCGAGAGCAACTCACCCACCTAGAAGCCCTAACCCTAGCCACATAAGCGCCCTCCTTGGGAAATCTGGAATGTAGGACCATGTAGATATGTTTCCATGTCCAACTCATCCCTATGAATTAGTAACTGCGCCCTCCTTATTCAAATAGTTGCTACTTTTGTTCATGACAAATTTCTTCTTTTCCCTTCTTTTGAGACCGATTCTCCATAAGGAAACTCCGCCCTCCTTTTTTACTTACAACTTTTCTAAGTTCTCAAAGAGGAAAGTGCACCCTCCTTTGCAAAACTTTCCTTCTTTTGTATCTGACTTCTTTTCTGCTACTTTTAGGCACTTTTCCTTTTCCTCTTTGATTGCTTTTGTCACAGAGTTTCCTCTTTTTTTACCTTGGCAAGTTGACTTTCCCAATGTGCCCCCCTGACATGGAAAGCTCATTTCCACATCATTAAATTGCATAATTAATAATATTGATGAATAAAAATTAAATACATGCCTCAATAATAATTATTATCAAAATTTCCCTAGGAAGAATAATTAATGTCAATTTGAACCCCTAGGAGTTTTAATATGGTCGACACTTTTAATGATCATATTGAGGGGACATGACATTTTCATACATTATATGTTGAATTACATGATGTGGAAAGTTTAAATAAGCATATGAGATGTTATCAACACCAAGATACAAGTGTGTTTCCTATCGATTGGGATCAAACTCTTCATCATGTACATAAATTTAATATATGGACAATAAAAATTATTTATACTCAACATGTGGAGTCCTTACACATTCAGTGTTGGCCAAAAATTATTTATTCTGCCATGTTAAGAAGGCACCGACCTTAGTAGTGGAATACCTTGAAAATTTATTTTCGGATGTGGATGAATAAGTCCAAGGTTTTTATCATTTCAAAAAGTGTAATTCTGATTACTTGAGAAGCAAGGTTAAGGCCCCACTCACTTATTCCACACCCCCAAACAATACCCTCCCTCATGTTCCTAATTATGATGTAACCCCACCTCTTCCAAAGGCTCCTCGGAATCCGGCTACTCCCAAGAACATTCAAACAATTCCCCTAAAAGAGAAACCATTTGAACCATATAAGGTTGGATACAATATCATAAAGGACCTGAAGGAGAAAGGAAAATAGACCCATCCATGATATAACACAAATGTCTAGCCAACAAGAGTGGTCGGCGAGGACATTTTTTAAGCTCCAAGAGAAGTGGGTCCCAAAGTGGCAGTTGTTGATGCTCAAATAGAAATTTACATAGAGAAAGGTGACTCAACTCATTTTCTACTGAGAGTCAGGATCATTGGTAATAATTAACACAACTACTTAGCGGATTCATAATATTATGGCAATGCAATGCCATAATCTATCTTTAAGAAGCTAGGACTGACTCCCACTGAATTCACTAATAAAGTTGTTCAGTTGGATAGATCAAATGTGACTATAATTGTATTGCTCAACAATGTTCACTTTCAGTTGTCTTTTAAGCCTAGGATTCAACAATATGTTGACATCCAAGTGGTGGATATTCCAGAGGATTATGGCATGCATCTTAGTAGAGAGTGGTCAAAGGCACTCAATATATACATGTATACTTACTTTTATCACATCTAGTTTCCATGGAGAGTACAATCCAATCAGATTGGAATAGAGAGAGAACCAAGATAGAATGACCTCTTATGATATAATATAATAACACCAATGGAGGTACACTCTGAAGCTGGGCTTGGCATTTTTTCTTTGTAGGTTAAGAGTGGGGTTCAAATTGTCCCACAATCTAGTGATGCACATTTAACAAGAGACATGATAGTCAAGGATTAATTTTTGACAATGAAGTATGATGGATCCAAGTCCAAATAAGGAAATGGAGATGGAGTTGAGTTAATCAACCCTAAAATTAAGATCCACCTTGCTGCTTACACATTTCGATTTCCATGTACTTGCAACATTGGATAATATGAAGCTCTAATCCATGGATTGAATTTTTCATTGGCCAAGGGTGTGAAACAATTAGTCATCATGGGTGACTTTAACCAAGTGGTTAAGAAAGTAAAAGGGAGATATGGATGTAATGATCCAAGATTCTGTGATTATAGGAAAAGGGTATGGAGTATTATAGAATCTAGATCAATCAAATGTTATAGATATCAAGTGTATTTCAAGAATACACAACATGATTTCAAAATCACAAGCAGTAGCAACTGGAAAGTTGTAGCCTCTTAAGGAATAAAGATTAAAAACAAAATTCACTTGAATTTGTTCCAACCTATCCATACCCAACAACATTTGAAATTTTCAGGTATTTGAGCATTATCAACATATTTTTTACTTCATGTCTAAAAAAGGTGTATCTAGTACACAAGAAATTGATGAGGACATGAGGATTGATGTCGACCTTGAGAAAGGAGTAATAAATTTAGAGACAAACAACATTCCAAAATGTGTAGTAACTATGGAGTCTTTGTTTTCAATGTTGTTAAAACGTTTAGAGATAATCCATGATGCTCGTTCCCCATTATAGATATCATACCTTTATCTATAATTACTCCTAAATTCTTCTATTTCTCTAGGACGTTCAGATTGGCTAGATTCCAAAGAGGATCACAAGGTTAAGAAATAGGTGTATATTTAATACTTGTCATAAAACCATACCAACTGAAAGTCAAAATAGCCAAAGGAAGATGTTTCAAAACATAGAATCCATATATAAAACATATTTGAACAGACATATACATAAATCATTATAAAATAATTGAATCACAATGTAGTCAGAAATAGACATTACACTTAGAGTCTACCATTGCTTTCATACATGAAATATGAGTTCAGAGATTGACAAGAGTAGAAAAATGCACCTTGATATCCTATTCCTTAGCAAAATTCTCTCTATTAACACCACACCTTGGAATAATCACATTGGATTTAATGGTCAATGTTGTATCTTGAACCTTGACCGGTAATCCATATTTGAGATAAAGAAAGCACACCTGACAAACATTTTTGAGTTTACAACATGTTTGGAAAACCTCTGTTTCTTGTATCTTGCATCATGGGCCAATATCCACCTAAAAACGTAAATGGTTTGGTGAAAATTTTACACTCTTTATCTAAGTTTTCCTTTGACTACACCAAAAAATTCGTCTAAGCTTAATTCCACCACATATTTTTATTTTTATAAGCCATATAAAAATATACATTTCATAGAGCACATGAAGTACAAAATTTGAAATAAGCAATTCCATGCATTACAAATTTTAGAGAGTGGTGTCTTATCTTTTTCCTTGCTTGGTTTTATTCTATATCTCTCTGATTACTGAAATAATATAGGCACTTGCATGTTAAGTTGGTATGTCAAAGCACAAGACATATACAGTCTGATCATATTGAAGCATTAACACTTCATATGAAGGGCTAGTTTTCAAGAGATATCTCTGTCTGAGTACCAATCGTTTTTGTGTTTCTCACATACCATGAAAATGAATCGAGCCCATTTTACACAATTTATTCCCTACCAAGTTCCAACATATGATCACACCATTTGAATATATGTTTGGATGTCAGATTTCTGTCACCTTGCTTAAATTTTGTCTTTCACACAAAGCTAATGAGATGACATTCACGTTGCCTAACAAAATTAATTTTTGATTTTCCTTACTATCATGTCTGTGTGACCTCCACTCATGAAACTTTCATTTGAATCCAACATCATTTTGTCTTCCATATTCTACCTTTATTTTATATCAATCAATTGGATTTAGACAATTTTTTTATCAGATGTGTAGAGTAATCTGCCTTGTTAAGCTACAATATAATTGTAGCTTAACAAGGCTTAACAATAATCTTCCTTAGAAAGGATTGTATCTCTCTAGATCCCATAAATAATGTCTTCCCTAATTTATAGAGTTTATATCTTAGAATATATCTATTTTTAGCTTTTATAGGGGTAGATCTTGTGCTCCCACAATGGATTGACATTTTTGTACTTAGCAGTACCAATGACCTACTTGTGATCATTTGTTGGACATTAATAAAATTATCTTATTTTATCTATGATAATTGAACTAAATAACATAGGTGATCACCATCCTTTTGCTCTGATAAATATAAAAAGTATGCAAAGCTTAGAAAACAATTCCACTATAGTCCTCTCATTGAATTCAGTCTAGTCTAAAATATTTTCATAGAATATTGATTAAATACTTTCTAAAAGATTATATTCATTGTTCATATCATTTGGGTAATTATAATTATAGTTCCTTGGTATTCTACACCCAGATGCGTGCATATATGTTCGCTCAGAGTTTATGTTCACATTCAGAATGAGCACCCAGTAAAATCCTACGTCATTTGGTTCTAGACTTGGTCATGTATCTATAATCTTGAGTATAAACATCAAACAATTTGGGTTGTAGATTTTGTGAGGTTGTACCTTATTGAGGGTTGAACAAACTTGAATAGTGTTGTAATGTACCCTTGAGGCTATCAAAGGGTCTCAGGGTAATATCATTATATCTCTAAGGATATTTAGATAATTTGAGCACAACAGATTAGTTAAAAAAAAATTAATTTCATTTTTCGTGGTTTAATTGCTACAAAATCCCTTTAATTACCAATAAATTAAAATAAATTTAATAACTATTCCAACTAACGAACCAAGGGATGGAAAAATTTCTGAATATAATATAACATCATCAAACCTTTAATCCATCCGTATCAGATATGATAACCACTTCTAAAGGCTAATTATTCTTATTCACAGTGAACTAGTAATTAAGGTGTTAATTGTGACACTTAACGACACTTAGTGCACAATTGACGACACTTATCACAAATCAAATTGCTTAACAAATAAATTTATATTATAAATCCCAATGGATTAATATCATCTAATTACTTGTAAATAATTCCTAATTACCAAAATTACAATATTTAATCATGGTAATTACTAAAGAGAGTCCACAAGAGTAGATAACTAGTTTTCCAATATAAGCTGCTATCCTTGCAAAAAATCAACTTGTAACCTGTAAACATCCCCAAATTTCATAATAATTTTTTTTTAACAATGTAGGTATAACTATAAATACATAAAGTGAATAAATCATGCTAACTCCTTTTTATCTAGCATTTCAAGATGACTTAGTTACGACACTCTTAAATAAAACAACTTACCACTAAACTGGACCAGTTTTATTGTTGTCAGTCATCAAGGGATATGATGTTTAAAACTATCAATTAAAGTTTTTGTGCTTGTTGTTTATGTTTTCCTTTGAATGCTATTTTACCCTATTTAGATGCTAGGGAGATGAGTTACAGGTCTTACTTATCTCTTGTGGCTAACACAAACCTCAAGTATCCTTTTTACAGGTGTTGATTATGAAGGGCTTACAACAACCTAGCTAAAACAAAGTACTAAGCTAAGGATACACAACTAATCATAAGCAAGGGCCTAAGTGCTTGACAAAAGAAACAAGGATTGCTCTTACCATACAATAATACAAGCATGAAATATAAAATATTATGGCATCAAAGTGATATCAGATGGTCTTAGAACTATAGGATTTGGGTTGAAAAATCAAACACCAAGTGGCATTAAAATACCACGTGGTTGTTCACGGACTCCAGTTGGTGATCACTACGCTTGGCAATTCATAAACCCTAGGGGTTTTAATGTTCCTCGTAAAACATGATTTCTCCTTATCAATGTGAAGCTCTGTCTCTGCAATGTAGTCCATTGTTCTTTGCGTGGCTCAACCCATCTTTGCCTGCATTGGTGTGTAGCTTCATAGTGTACTTGATGGTGGAGAACCGAGGTTCTCGGCCCTTGACACCATTCAACCTTGACTGCGCTAATGTAGTTTGTTGGGTGGCACTGGTGACAAAGTTCTTGCTGCCATGGTGGTCTTTAAAACATTTACAGGGTAATTCCTTCCCTTGCTTGTTTCCATTGTTATAAAAATAATTTACGAACTCTTGTTTGACCTCTGTATGTTTTCATGTGCAAGAGGTTTCGAAAATGGGTTGCTGCACTTGGATTTTGAATGGTCTTCGTCTTGCTGGAGTCCCGATCCTGGTAAGACCTATCACCTTGTTTCCTGTGGCTCTGTGGCTTGACCCCGTTCTCATGGCATGGATTTATTCCTGCACTTCCTTGTCGTTATAACAAAAATGGTAAAGCCTCTTTGGTTCTACCTTGCGGAATTTATAGAGGCTTTTAAGGATGGTTGTAAGAGGTCTTCCTCGACTATGGAGTCGAGAGGACTGTAATGAATTTACTTAGCTTCGCAATGACAAATTTCTTGTTTTGTGGAGTGTTTGAGAAGTCATTTGACTGTCGCTCCATACTTGTAAATGTTTTGTTTTTATAAAGAAACACCCGTAAGGGTTTGTTGTTGTATTTACACAGTCGATATGATTCCTGAATGTTGTCTTGATTTTAACTCTGTAGTTTCGTTTTTCTAGTAAAATTTTTTAAGGACGNTATATATATAATTTGTTTTTTTTACAAATAGCGGTGCTGTGTCAAGAAAATAGTGGGATGAATTCATTTAGCGCCGTAAGGCCTTTGTGTTGACCATGGATGGATTATCGATTTCTTGGTTTCTAAGTTCTTGCAGACAGACTTTCCCTTATGGGATTCAAACTCCTGTTCCAATAAATTAATGGTTTGGAAATTAGAGTTAAGTAGTTTCCTTTTTGTTTTTGTTTTAGCCGAATAGGCTCGGTAGGTTTCAAACTGATAACCTTTTCATTAATACTTGTTATCAATGCTTAATTTACTGTAATTTTAGTTGGGATTTTTGGGTTGTGAGGCCAATGTGTTAGTAGCTCTGTCATATATTTGAAATTCGATTGTTATTATACATATATATTATAGGGTTTGAGCTGTAAGGCTTTAACATATATAACGTTAATTAATTCTTTGTTTGGCTAAAGTTCAACATTGATGTTTTTAAACCCTAGCTATAGTATAAATGCCTTCGACTATCGAGGGGTTACAAGGTTTGAACCCTTGACTTGTATTTCCTTTTAATTTAAATTCTAAGTATTTTATATGCAACTACCCCTAATTTGTAAATGGTTTAATAGTATAATTTTTGTTGTTTATGCTTTATGATTTAAAACTTGGAAGATAACTATTTAAGTAATAAGTATTGATATACTATGATATATATATTCTGTAGAGTTAGATTTATTCCTAAATAAGTTTGTTTGGATTCTCTCAACCATAATTTAACTTCTATGTATAACTATCTTTTTCGGCTATAAATGAAGATTTATTTAACTATGATCCTAAAAATGCTTTTAATGGACATAAAACAGAAAGAGTAATACAATAAGAAAATGCTATCTAAGTGAACTCGATTATACTAAGAGATAAGTGCTAACCTGTGAGGGTTTTAGAACTTCGTAATTTTAATCAGATTTAGATGTATACTACACATGAACTAGATGAAAGGAAATACACTGTTTAATTAACAATGGTTATCCTAATCTATGACTGTAATTGACTGAACTGAAGGAAAAATTGATGTAATGAACTCAACACTGATTATAACATCATAGGAAAATATCTACATATTTTATTTTTATTTATATTATAGTACAGTTACCATTAACTTTGTAAAGACTAAGGCCTGCTACATAAAACAATATACATAAGTATGATCCTTAACTTGTTCTAGCTTAAAAATAGACACTAGTTTATAAAATCCTTCATCATTCATAAACCTTCCAGATACAGATATAGAATAAAATCAAAGATAATAAACAAAAAAACTTAGAAACTGTATATTTGCACAAGAGGGACAAACACCCAAAGGAGATCGTTCCTCCCAACCGTCTCCTAAAAACAACCAAGATCACTTTCTTTAGGACCCCTGAGCCTGTTCACTGAAACACTAGGAAGAATATGCTGTGTAAAATCCCACACATAAAATCTCTACAACATAGCAATTCAGTAGCAAACTGATCTCTCAGCAATTTCACTTTAGCTATCCCCTCATCGAATTTCCTTGTGTGGATAACTTTTCAGTTTGCAACAATCATAAGGATTTATCACTTGGAATAAAATGTAATGAGCCTCCTGATCAATTCGATTGTATTTATAATATTGCCTAGGTATTTGGGTCAGTTTTGCAATAAAATGAGCCACATGCTCAGTTCCTCCTCTCAGGGAACATGACCACAATTTTAGGGATTTTGCTTCCTCCAACAGCTAGAAAGTGAAATGCTAGTGCTGACACTTGTCATTTATCTTTATACAACTTATCATTCCTCCTTGTGGGTCAATGAACACTCTTCAACAGTCTCCTTTGGATTGATGTCTCTTGATTTAATTATTTAAATAAATAAAATATTCAATTATAGTCATCCTTGGCCAACTTGGTCATAAAAACTTTACAATAACTTTTAGCATAATGTTTTCTCAAAATAAATAAAAATATTTATTTTTCAGTTCTAGGTGGGTTACAAACACCCCTCGTTAAGTTCAACATTGTCCTTGATGTTGCTTAAAGTTCTTCTGAGTCTTCCTAGAACAAAATTCGATATGCCTCTCACATATGACTCTCTAATTCTCAGGTTGATTCATCTAGAATGAGGTGCTTCCATTGCACTTTTACCTATCCAATGGTGCGAGTCTGGAGAAACATTTCCCCCCTGTCAATGATACAATCCAGTTCCACCTGAAAATCTCCTTCGGGTTCTACGTAAATAAAATTCCAGTTGATCACATGAGAAGCATCATGTACATACTTTTTAAATATGGAAATATGAAATACATTATGTATTCTAAGATTAGGTGGCAAAGCTAACTAATATGCCACTGGTTCAACTCATGCCAATTTTTCGAATGGTATACAATACATGAGTGCTAATTTAGCACAAATCCCCAACTTAAAGGAGTTATTTCTAGGTTTTACCTTGACAAATACATGCTCACCTACTTGGAATTATTTCGGAGTTCTTTTAAGGTCTGCATGAATCTTTTGTCTGTCTTGTGCAGTTTTCAGATTGCTTTGTACCTATTTCATTGTTAGTTTCATTTATTTTAACAAGTCAGGTCCTAACATCAACCTGTCAACTAGATTACTCCATGAAATGGGAGTATTAAATATCCTACCATACAATATTTCAAAAGGTTTAAGTTTAGTTGAAGCTTGATAATGATTATTATATGCAAATTTGACTAAGTGCAAGTAATCTTCCCATTTCTTGGGATAGTCTCTAAACATACATTCATAACGTGTATTCTAGAACTTGATTGATTCTTTCTAAATGTCCATCCATTTGCAGATTATAAGCATTACTGAAATTCAATTTTGTATCTAGTCCTTTAAACAATGACTTCCAAAAACTACTAGTAAACTTAGGATCTCTGTCAGAAATTATTACCTTCAGAATTCTGTGCAACAGAAAAATTTGCTTCATAAAGATGTCAGCAATGTTAGCAGCCTTATGAGTTTTTTTAACAGGTATAAAATGTGCTTCCTTGCTTAGTTTTCCTACCACTACCATTATAGAATCATTTTGTTTCTGATTTTTAGGCAATCAAGTTATAAAATCAAGACTGATAATTTCCCATTTGCAATTTGGAATTGGCAGTGGCTGTAAAAGACCTGCTGGGTGTTGATGCTCAACTTTAACTTGCTGACATTATATACACCTAGCTATATATTCAAAAACTTCATTCTTCACATTAGGCCAGAAATAATCTTTTCTTAACATTGTTATCATCTTTTGATACCCCAGATGTCCGGAATAAGGACTTTTATGTACTTCATTTAAAATCAACAATTTAATTTCTGGTATGTTAGGTACATAAAGTCTGTTTTTATACAACATTAAGCCTTTTTCATCTAAACTGTAATCTATTTTTACATTTTCAGATTCATTATCAGTTATTTTTTCTCTTATATTTTGGTATTCCTTTTCCATTTTTATCCCTTCTTCCAATTTATCATCTAATTCTGTTTTGTAATTGCTAATGGCAGCTATAAAATTCATTCTTACATTTCCGCTTAAGGCATCAACCACTTTCTTTTCCTTTCCTTTTATGTGTTTGATCTCAAAATCCTACTCGCTAAGGAAATCTAACCATCTAGCTTGCCTTGCGTTCAGATTTTGTGGATCAAACACATATTTCAAGCTTATGTTATGAGACATTAATAGAAATATTTTACCAATTAGATGATGGCACCACATTTTTCAGAGCATGAACTATGGCAGCTAGCTCTAAATCATAAGTGGCATAATTATTTTCATGTGTTTTTAACTTCCTCGATTCATAAGGTATTACGTGACCTTCTTGTGTTAGTACTCCACCCAGCCCTTCATTGCATGCATCGGTGCACACAATGAAATCCTTGTCTAGATTTGCTATTTTTAGTATAGGTGCAGTAGTTAATAATTATTTTTAATTTATTAAAACTTTCTTCACACTTTTGGTCCCAGAAAATATTTTTCCCTTTTTTTGCAAGGATCTTATGGGATTTTCAATCTTCGAAAATCCTTCTATGAATTTCCGGTAATAACCCGTAATTCCCATGAATGATCGTACATCCGTTACATATTTGGGAACATGCCATTCAATTATTGATTTTATCTTATCCGGGTCTACTGCTATTCCTTCCTTGGATATCATGTGACCTAGATATTGTATTTTATCTTTGAACAATTCACATTTACTGAATTTAGCGTATAGTTTATGTTCTCTCAGAACCTGTAGTATTATCTGCAAGTGTTGATCATGTTCTTCTTTCGTTTTCAAATAAATTAATATGTCATCTATGAAGACGACTACAAATTTATCTAAGTATTTACTTAAGATGCTGTTCATTAAACACATAAAAGTTGCTGGAGCGTTTGTTAGCGCAAAGGGCATAACTACAAACTCATAAAGTCAGTCTCAGGTTCTAAACGTAGTTTTAAAAATATCTTCGTCTTTAATTCTAACTTGATGATATCTAGATCTCAAGTCTATTTTTGAAAATATCATCGCTCTGCGTGTCTGATCAAACCTATCATCAATGCGGGGCAAAGGATATCTATTTTTAATTGTCATTTTGTTTAGTTGTCGGTAGTCTATACATAAACGTAATGTACCATCTTTCCTTTTAATGAATAAGACAGGTGCTCCCCAAGGGGATACACTTGGTATTATATAATTCTTGTCTATCAGTTCTTGTAGTTGTAGTTTTAATTCGTTAAGTTTTAATATATTCATTTGATAAGAAGCCTTTGAATTTGGTACAACTCCTGTTATATTTTTATCATTCAAGCTAGCATTATCTTAGGATATTTAACTGAGAGAATAACATGCACAACAATAAACACAAGAGATAAGAGACACAAAGAATTTTCCTCGGGGAAACCATAAAGGAGAAAACCCCGCAACTTCCTCAGAGATAGAATGAGCACCAATGGCAGCAGTAAAACCTGAAAACATAAAGATGATCTCCAACAGCTTGTTCTCTCTCTCTCACTTGAGATAGCTTCTCCTCTCTCACTCATGAGCCTCGGTGAGTGAGTGTGTGTGTGATAAGTAGATAGGTTCACTCTCTATTTATATTCTTTCGTTCACTTGATGTCCACTTCAACATGTCGGTCCCACTTAACAATTAATTACTAGGGATGACATCTCTAGGAGAGTCTAATAACCCTAGTGCCACACAACTGTGGGGACTTTTCCCTTCGATCAACAAGGAGGGTAAACCTTGACACAATTGTGGGGACTATTGCCCCGACTTACAATGGAGGGTTAACCTCAATGACTTTACATGACTTGTTTACATTATTGAATCTCCCGATTGGAACATCGGGGCATGACATCACTCAATTACATTATAGATACTTCCTAGAATAAAAATTAGGGTACAATACATAAGATATACAAGTGAATACATTCCGAATGTACAAATTCATAAACACTCCCTCTTAACTAGGAAGGTATTCTCTCGACACAATTTATCAGCACAAGTCTTCTTCTCTGTATTATCTGGATCATCATCAAGTCATCTTTGTCTTCAATTCATATTCATTGTCAAGTCATCTTCATCAAGTCTGGATCATCACTGGATCATCATCATCATCACTGCTTCCGCTATCTCAATCAAATGGTGCTATCTCTTCATTCTTCTCGTCACAGGAAGTTCTATAGAGCCATCCCTTTTTCATGCTAGTTGTAGGCCTAGCCTCCATGTAGGTATTCATCTTCTTTAGTGGTTATATCTGACCATGGTCAGAAACACATCACAACTATGTCAGAAAGGCCCTCCCAACACTCACATCTGACCATGGTCAGAAACTCATTGCAAACCATGTCAGAAGAGCTCAACACTCACATCTGACCATGGTAGGAAACTCATTGGACACCATGTCAGAAAGGCTCTCCCAAGACTTATATATGACCATGATAGGAAACTCATTCACACATCATGTCAGAAAGGCTCTGCACTTACATCTGACCATGATAGGAAACTCATTCACACATCATGTCAGAAATGCTCTGCACTTACATATGACCATGATAGGAAACTCATTCACACATCATGTCAGAAAGGCTATGCACTTAAATCTGACCATGATAGGAAACTCATTTACACATCATGTCATAAAGGCTCTACACTTGCATTTGACCATGATAGGAAACTCATCACACATCATGTCAGAAAGGATCTGCACTTACATCTGACCATGATAGGAAACTCATTCACACATCATGTCAGAAAGGCTCTGCACTTACATCTGACCATGATAGGAAACTCATCACACATCATGTCAGAAAGGCTCTGCACTTACATCTGACCATGATAGGAAACTCATCACACATCATGTCAGAAAGGCTCTGCACTTACATCTGACCATGATAGGAAACTCATCACACATCATGTCAGAAAGGCTCTCAACCCTAGGTTGAGTGTCAGTCCCAGGCTAAACAAATTCATGGTAACTGACCAGGTGCACCCATTCTCCCAGAGAATGGCCTCTCAACACTAAGCTGAGTATTCCTGGTAACTAACCAGGTGCCTCCATTTAGAGAATGAAATTCAACACTTATATCTAATCATGTGAGAACACATCTCACAGTCACCTCAGAATGGCTCAACACTCACATCTAACCATGGAAGGAACCAATCCTCTCACCATGAAAGAATGGCTCAGCCCTTACATTTGGACATGGAAGGAACCAATCCTCTCACCATGTTAGAATGGCTCACGGACTCATCACTTCCCCTTGGAGGGAACATTGATCTGGAGAACACCAAGCTTCTCCTTGAAGCACTCAAACTTCACTCTGGCCATTTCTAGCAAAGAATCACATCAGGGTTGATTACATCCAAGGATAACCTGTGAGCTTCACCAGGACCTATTACATCTGAGGAGAACCTACAAGACTGATGATGTCTGAGAAACCTATGAGCTTCGCCAGGATTTATGCTCAGACAAATTGTCTCACCGACTATGCTAGAACTCCCTCTTTCAAGAGATCTCGATTTGGATCACATACTGGAGCTTCACTACTCCTCTCTGCATCATACAAAAATGCAAGTCAGATAAACCAAATCAAATAGTAGTTTTCAAAAGAAACATACTACCTCCCAAATAGCAAGTGGCAACATCTTTTGCCTCAGCTGTACTCAGCGCCATGTAGGACTCCATCCTACCAAACCAAGAGATCACACTTGATTCCATACTGAAGTAGCACCTCGAAGTGCTCTTCCTGTCAATGGCACTACTTACCCAATACGATTCCACATAACCCTCCAAGTTAATCTCCTGATTCGCCTCATACGTGATCCCATAATCAACTGTATCCTTCAGGTACCTTGTTGCATGCTTTGCAACCATTAAGTGAACATGTCTCAATATGTTCACAGCAAAGCAGATATCTGGTCTCGTATTCATCAGGTACATCAAGGAACAAATCATCTGATGATACATCGTGCCATCAATCGACTTTGATGAAGCAACACTCAATAGCTTCAGGTTCGATGCCATAGGTGTGGTCATATCCTTGTGGTCTATCATCCCTTGTCCAAGGGAGATTCCATCTGCATTTTTCCAACACTCCATGCCTAGAAAGTAGTGCATCATATCCAAGTCCTTCATCTCGAACTCGGCAGCAAGTCTCCTTCTTGCAACTTTAATGAGTTCCTCTTTTCTGTCAGGAACAAGTCATCGACATATAATAGGAGCATCACTGGTCTTTCGCCTTCAACCTTGAAGCAAATGTTGGAATCCACCTTACTCTTAGTAAAGCCTAGAGTCATTAGTAATCTGTCCATCCTGTCATACCATGTCGAACCTCAGGATATTCTACAGTCACAACCTCTGAAGCGAAGCATCATTCTCCCTCTGTATTTCGTACTCTATGCACTGAAACATTCTGTACCTGAGTGACAAGTAGCTTCCTCTGCTACTAATATTCTATGTATCCATCTAGGGTCACTGGATATCAAGATCCTCTATCTTGAACCTTTTTAAAATTTCTTGTCACACCCATTTGTGAGCTTGTCATCCTCTATAGGATTTCATCTTCAACCTTGTAGCAAAGGTTAATATCTTCATCAAGCTCATCATGTATGTGTTATCTCATGGGTATCTTCTGAGCTCATACAAGGCCTTATTTCATTTGCACACATGATTCTTCCTGTCATGTGTCTTAACTTCTAGTGGCTGCAAATGTCTCTTCGTAGTTTATCCCTTCTTTCTACGAGAAGCCTCGTGCTACGAATCTTTCCTTGTATCCCACGATGTTTCCATCTACTGCATGATGGAACTACAAACTTCTCTTCAGGTCTCAATACTGCATCCTAGACATCATTCTTCTTGAATTGTCGTCACTTGTTCTTCGGAATAAGTATCATCCTTCTTTTCTTGTAGGTGATTGTACACAATTTTTCCTACAAGTCAAATGCATTTGTGTGGTTAGAAACATTTCATAAGGCATATTCACAATGGCAAATTCTTATGCATAAATATATGATCATGCAACTATTTTAGCCAATACAACATTCATCCATATCTCACGGAAACTTTCTATATGCCTTCCATCTCTACCAGGACAATATTGAGATTGTGCACTAATCCAATATGTCAACAAAGAGGTTTCATTCTAGATAAGTAACAATGGAGAGTTGTATAGCACCATGAGCTACTTACCCATCACATGCATATTAATAGTATACTGTCATTGATGAAAACATTCTATCATGCATAATACATCAACTGAATATAAACAAATGCATAACAAAAACAATATCATGAAATGACAATTGAATACTTATCTTTATTTGTTTCGTGGATAGACTCCTTCTTGAGCCTTCAACTTCATCATCTTCTTTATTCATAATAGCATCATTTCTTATCCAAATGCTAAGATGGATAAGAGGTTCTTCAAGAGTTGAGTTCTTCATATTCCTCATCGCTTAAGGGATCTTCTTTGGATGGTGAGAGCTTGATATTCAGTTGCTCCCATATTCTCTTCTCTTATTATGAGTCGAGCTTCTTCTTCTTCCCAGAGTCTGCTGAAATTAATCACTTCCTTATGGCACACATTCCTTTCATGAATGAATACCATGATCCTGGAAGGCCATTCAAGATGGCTATCACCACTTTTGCATTCTCCACTTCTTCTTCTACTGCTTCAAGTTGTTCTTTTATTTGAGAGACCATTGTAAAGTATGACTGTATGGTCTCTGCATTCTGGATCTTCACATTCTTCAACTGGTTTCTTAAGGTCATTTTCCGATTTATGTTCTTCCCTTCAAATAGCTTGGTCAAGGAATCAAACATCTCTTTCGGTGTCTTTAGGGAAGACAATTGTGGTATAAGGTGATCCATGATTGAATCAGCAATGATCTTCTTGGCCTTGACCAAGTTCTTATGGTGTAAGGCTTTTAGCCTCATCTCCCTCTGGAGCTGGAACCTCTCTACTTATGTAGGTGTCCAATTCATTTCCTTCAAGAACTAGTGACATCCTATACTTCCATGCTTGGAATTTTTCATCCTCACCAAGCTTGTCATCAAGCTGATGTGATAGATCACTTTGAAATGACAACCTCAAATGAAAATAGCAAAAGATTAGATCTTACCGATTTAAGGTGTCCGTCTTGGTTCCGGAGCTGGCTGATCTAGGGTTTGTCAGAGAAACCCTAATTTTCAAAAATTGGAATCTTTCAGATCTGATTGGATATAAAGATAGACCTATTCAAGGTGAGCCATCCAATGTACTCCTTTTCTGAAAACATTGGAGGGAAGCTCCTAGAACAGGAAGCCCTATTTTTCTAATTTCTTCTGCAGAAATTCCTGATACTATTTCTGAGTTATATCCAAAAATAATACTCCTCTATGTCTGAAGCTTCGTATTGAGGTATCCTCGCCTATCCCTGTTCGAACACCATAGGTTTCACCAATTGGGACTTATGATCAGTTTCCCAAGGTGACCTATTTCAGGACTGTTCAACATAGCAAAGTTGTACGAACTTTCACGTGTCATTGTTTCATTTTTGGAGTGTAAAAATCTTGCCATAGAAATTAAAGTCCATTCCCTTTGTGGAACATCTTGAGAAAATTTCATTTGGACCTTGGTAGCCTGAGATATGGAAATTCTCCCTAGGTGTCCTTTTTAGGGATGAATCCTGGAAGAGGCTGGAACCCTAAATTGGAGGAATCATATATCCTAGAATATTGTGAATCTAAGTCTGAAACTTGGATAAAATGTACGTCAGGATTTTATCTTCGACCTGTGAAAATTTTGGCCCCTGAGACTTCTGAAATCCCGAGATATAGAAAATTTACCAAAACTTATCAGTTTTAGTATTTAGGGTTCTTCCAGCTCAAGGTCAAACTAGGGTTTGAATTTCCCGGAGTTATACCCAACCAAAAATATCAACCCAAGTATTTAAACTTCGATTTTGATGAGGAGAGAAATCCTATGCTGAGATCACTCAAAAACTCTTCTTCTGAAAAAAGCCCTAATTTCCCTCACCAAAAACTGAAAATGCCTGGAATCGAATTCCGCTTCGACAGAAAGATGCGCCCTTCTATGGAGAGTCAGCTTAGCATACTTTTGCTGATGGATTGTGGAGAGATACCCAAAAATTAAGAATCCATAGCTTCTGCAGCTGCACAATGTCTTCTTATCAGGTTAGCTTTGATACCATGTTAGATTTTTATCGTTCATGCTAGCATTATCTTAGGATCTTTAACTGAGAGAATAACATGCACAGCAATAAACATAAGAGACAAGAGACACAAAGAATTTTCCTCAAGGAAACCATAAAGGAGAAAACCTTGCAGCTTCCTCAGAGATAGAATGAGCACCAATGGCAGCAGTAAATCCTGAAAACATAAAGATGATCTCCAACAATTTGTTCTCTCTCTCTCTCACTTGAGAGAGCTTCTCCTCTCTCACTCATGCGCCCCAGTGAGTTAGTGTGTGTGTGATAAATAGAGAGGCCCACTCTCTATTTATATTCTTTCGTTCACTTGATGTACACTTCAACATGTCGGCCTCACTTAACAATTACTTATTGGGGTTGACATCTCTACAAGAGTATAATAACCCTAGTGCCCCACAACTGTGGGGACTTTTCCCTCTGATCAACAAGGAGGGTTAACCTTGACACAATTGTGGGGACTATTGCCTCGGCTTACAATGGAGGGTTAACCTCAATGACTTTACATGAATTGTTTACATTATTGAATCTCCCGATCAGAACATCGAGGCATGACATGACTCAATTACATTATAGATACTTCCCGGAATAAACATCGGGGTACAATACATAAGATATACAAGTGAATACATTCCAAAGTTACAAATACATCAACAACTCCGGATACTAATTCAATAGTAAAATCCAACTCTCTCTTTGGAGGTAATCCTGGAATTTCTTCCGGGAAAACATCTGAGAAAAAATGGAAGATTGGAATATCATTGAATTTCAACTTATCTTCTTTATCCATGTGTTCTTTATTTATTATACGTACAACGAAAACTTTACATCCTTTCCTTACAACCTTCTTCATTTGTAATGCTGAAGTTTTTCTAAGAGAAACTTTCCTAGGTATCCCTTTGATGGTAATTCTTCCTCCTTTATCATTTAAATAGGTAAATGTTTTCTTAAAACAATTTAAAACTACTTGATCTATTTCCAGCCAATCCATGCCTATTAAAACGTGTTTAAAACATCATAATACCTTAACAATAATACATTAAACTTTACTTGATTTTTGAACTAACTCATGAACATTTCACAACTTTCAACATAATTAACTACTTTTCTTTTAGTTCTTGTAGCTAACTAAACCACCAAGACTTTTCAAACTTTTTCAAAGATAAATTGCATTTTTTTGCTATACTAGGTGACACATAGCTTAAACTAGCACCCAGGTCAATCAAAATAGAAACATGATGGTTTTGTATCACACCTTGTCTTTCCACCATGGAGGTTTGATGATTAGCTTGCCGATTCTCCAAGGCTGCATTAATTCTGGGCATTTCATTTGCTACGTCACCAACGGTTTCTTCCTCCTGAATCGTATGTACATTGCTATAGTTTCTCCTTCTATCCAGACAATCCTTTGCATAGTGAGGTCCCTGGTAGTCCCAACACTTTACAGGTTCTTTTTGTTCATTGCTTTTAGCATAATTGTTAGGCATGTCTCTTCCATTTGGTGCTGTAATGTTTTGGTGTGTTTTACCTTTTAAATTTGTTCCTTGATAATTTTTCTTAGAGAAATTCCGAGAATTATTTCCGAAGCTTTTATTAGGCTTAAAACCTTTTCTTCTCTGATCAAAGTTATTGGTTCTCTTATTTTTCCAGTTATGCATGCTTTATTTCTTTTTACTTTGTTCGTAACAAAAGTTAGCTTTTCTCATTTCCTCTTCAAGGGTCTTTGGATTATCAAATTCAATTCTGTCCTTGAAACTAGTAGGAAAACAACTCAGAAACCTATGTATCTTATGATTTTCATCAATTCTATATGGTACATATCTTAATAAACTTAAAAATTTACTAGTTAACTCTTTCATTGACATTGAACCTAGTTTAAGTTCATAAAACTCTTTAGATCTTTCTTCATAATACTGTTCAAGTAAGAGTTTCCTTTTGAAGTTTTTTTAAAGACTCTCCAGGTTACATATTTTTCTTTAAGGGTTTTAACTCTTTTTATGTCCTTCCACCAAATGTCAGCCTATCCGGTTAGGTTGTATATAGCCATTCGGGCCTTTTTATGTCCTTATAAATCTGAAAGTATTTTTTCATACCTGATAGCCAAGCGTCGACTTCTTCACCCTTTTCCACTTCTCCATTAAACATAGGAGGTTTTATCTTTTTAAATTCTCCTGAAATATCTTCATATGGTTTATAATTCCTCTTCTAGGACCACTGTTGTTGTCACTGCTTTCACTTGACTATTTATACTTTCTTTTGTGCGACCTTACTTTAATTCTTGAAGAAGATTTACTTTGACTATCAGAATTTTTTTATTTCTTACCTTTATGATTGTATGATACTATTCCAAATTTAGTTTCATGTTCCTTTCTTTTATCTTTTCCTCGGTTGTGTATTTTATCTAGTAATATCTGATTTACTTCCTCTTGAGCTCTTATAATTCGTTCGTTATCTTCCTTTACTGTTTGTAGTTCAACTCTTAAATCTTTTACTATTTGAAGTAGTTCTGAGGGTTGATTATTTAAGTCCACATATATGTTATCTGGATTATTGTGATTTGATCCATATTCAATAGATGCTTCAAATCACTCCATGTTCTACAAAATAAATTTATATTTCTGTAAAAATAGTTTTAAAACATGAACAATATATTTTGTTTCATGTTTTACATACGAGTGAGCCAATCTTCATACCTAGTGTTTGGAACCTTGCTCTGATACCACATGTAAACATCCCCAAATTTCATAATTTTTTTTTCAACAATGTAGGTCTAACTATAAATATATAAAGTGAATAAATCATGCTAACCCCTTTTTATCTAGCATTTCAAGATGACTTAGTTACGACACTCTTAAATAAAACAACTTACCACTAAACTGAACCACTTTTATTGTTGTCAGTCATCAAGGGATGTCATGTTCAAAAATCGCTAGTTAAATTTGTTGTGCTTGTTGGTTATGTTTTCCTTTGAATGCTATTTGACCCTATTTAGATGTTAGGGAGATGGGTTACAGGTCTTACTTAGCTCTTATGGCTAACACAAACATTATGTATCCTTTTTGTAGGTGTTGACAATGAAGGGCTTGCAATAGCCTAGCTAAAACAAAGTCCTAATCTAAGGATACACAACTAATACTAAGTAAGGGCCTAAGCGCTCGACAAAAGAAACAAAGCTTGCTCTTACCATACGATAATACAAGCATGAAATATAAAATGTTATGGCATTGAAGTGATATGAGATGGTCTTGGAACTATAGGATTTGGGTTGAAAAATCAAACACCAAGAGGCATTAAAAGACCATGTGATTGTTCATGGACTCCAATTGGTGATCACTACGCTTTTCAATTCATAAAACCTAGGGTTTTTAATGTGCCTCGTAAAAAATTATTGCTCCTTGTCGATGTAAAAATCTGTCTTTGCAATGTAGTCCATTTTTCTTTGCGCAACTCAACCCATATCTGCCTGCATTGCTGTGTAGCTTCACAGTGTACTCAATGGTGGAGGAGCCAAGGTTCTCGGCCCTTGACACCATTCAACCTTGATTGCACTAGTGCAGTTTGTTGGGTGGCGCTGGTGACAAAGTTCTTGCTGCCATGGCAGCCTTTAAAACATTTACATGATAAGTCCTTCCCTTGATTGTTTCCATTGTTATAAAAATAATTTACGAACTCTTGTTTGACCTCTGTATGTTTTCATGTGCAGGAGGTTTCGAAAATGGGATACTGCACTTGGATTTTGAATGGTCATCGTGTTGGTGAAGTCCCAGTCCTGGTAAGACCTACCACCTTGTTTCCCATGGCTCTATGGCTTGACCCATGTTCTCATGGCATGGATTTATTCCCGCATTTTTTTGTCATTAAAATGAAAATAGTTTACGCTCTTTGGTTCTGCATTGAGGAATTTATAGAGGCTTTTAAGGATGGCTGTAAGAGGTTTTCCTCGACTGTGGAGTCAAGAGGACTATAATGTTTTTACTTAGCTTTGCGATTATAGAGTTTTTGTTTTGTGGAGTGTTTGAGCAGTCGTTTGGCTGTCCCTCCGAACTTGTAAATGTTTTGTTTTTATAAAGAAACTCTCGTAAGTGTTTTTTTTGTATTTAACTAGTTAATTTGATTCTTGAATGTTGTCTCGATTTTAACTCTGTAGTTTCATTTTTCTAGTAAACGTTTTTAAGGCCGTGTTGAGGCCTGGAAAATTGCAGGTAACGACAGTTAGGGATTCTCTCCAATAAACGTTCCCAACTACCCCGTTACTATTTGGTATGGGGAATCCATCTGATTACGGTCTGGCTACCATAGGTCAAGTCACAAATTAAAAGGTTTTATCGGTTACGGCCCGGTCCACCGTATATATTTTTAGTTTTTTGTGTTTAAGTTATGATGTGCAAGTGCCTATCTAAAAATGAAAAATTGATAGAGATAACGAGGAGTGTCACAATGTGATGCGTAGGTTCTTACCTCTCATCTTACCTCTCTCGCATATAAATCACAAACAACCAGAAAATAACTACAACTAACTAACCTATCCCCAGGGAGCAAAAATTATCAGTTATCAATGAGGAACGTATTTTTGTGCATGTATTAAGAAAAAATACAGAGAGCTTTTACTTATTTTAGAACACATGAACATTAATAGAAATATGAACAACAATATAGCTTATTCATTACTCACAGTAGAAATTTCACAGAATAAACTATAAGACATTCATAACATAAACAGAAATGCAATGAGTTAGAACGATCTCACAGTTAATGGACATAAGCTGAAAACGAAATAGTTCACATTCAACTGATCCATAGCCAAGAATTTGAAACATTCCACCAAACTTTCTCCAGCAGAAACTTGTAATTCTTTATTGTAAAAGGAAGTAGTTCTTCTTACAATATACTCTCAAAAATTGCTTGGGAAAGAAGTCCTTCCTACATCTAAACTCTCCTATATTTATACAAAAAAGCAAAACCCTTGGGCTGCCCCCCAATGACCTTTTGGGCTTCCCTAACCTCTCAATCACAAAATTTCATCTTGTAGTAAGTGCTCATAATTTATACAATATATTACACTTTAAATCAAATTTTTTTATAGAACACTTTATGAAGAGGGGCCCGCTTGGTCATTTATGAACTTTTTCCATGCTTGGGCCTCTGCTGCTATGCCTTCAAAATCAAAGGGTTCAAGAAAACAGATATTTATCTCATACTTAGCATCCTGATTCTTAACTACTTCTATTCTCACCGGAATCAGGCGCAGCTGATCCTCCAGGAGGTGTATACTTACAGCTGCATGTGCGACTGCATTCTTTAAGATCTGTTCATCTAGATCCTTTACTTGTTGGATCTCTTGCTCATCTTCCTGAAATATATTCTGTAGATGCTCTATAAACACTTTATGCTCTGGAATTGCATCCAATCTCCTCTCTACTGAAATATGGCATCTATTATATGTAGCAAGCACCCTTCTGCAGTATTTAGCACATGCTCCTCTCGTTTTCTTTACAGTTTTCTTGAATTCTTCCGCAGTTTTGATTGAAAAATCCAATAAATCATAATCCTTCTTTAAATATTTAACTGATAGCTCCACAGGAGGTTCCTCATTTGTTTCTATCCACACTATTCTTCCCGTCAGAATCTCCAGAATCTATTGAGATCTGTCCAAAAAATAAGACGTAGTATCCAAAATATCTTCTAATCTACTATCTATTTGCAAAATCTTACATCTTTATTTCTCAACACACATTTGCAAATGGTGGATTTTCCTTCTCTGAGTGGGAACATGTTCTTTTAAAGGCTAGAAGTTTGTCTTCTATTCTATAGCATCCTTCAGTGATGCTTTCAATAAAGCATTTTGTTCTTCTAGGGCTGCCACCTGTATTTTATATTGTTTTTCTCTTTCTTCTGAGGTGGCCTTCTTTGCTTCTAACTCAACAATTCTGCTTTATAGCTGGTCCTTTTATACACTTAGAGTTTCATAGGACACCTGTAGGTCATCTTTCTCAGTCTTCAACACTTGATGCTCTAGCTATAGCCTTTGTAATTCTGCTAATCTGTTCTGAACATCCTTTCTCGTTTTCTCTATAGAGACTTCTAAAGCCACCTTATTTACCTTCAGAGTCCGGAGTTCTGTCTTTGAAGTCCTCCATTTTGCATGTCCTCATATTTCCTCTTCAACTTATGACCTTCATCCCTCTCTTTC
Organism: Pseudotsuga menziesii; assembly: GCA_001517045.1. Taxonomy (NCBI): domain Eukaryota; kingdom Viridiplantae; phylum Streptophyta; class Pinopsida; order Pinales; family Pinaceae; genus Pseudotsuga; species Pseudotsuga menziesii. The sequence goes on along the minus strand of LPNX010436206.1, from coordinate 165,841 downwards.
TTCAGTGTTTCTTTTAATTGAGTTGCATTCTTTCTTGAATGCTTAAGGTTCATCATTAGTCTATCTACATTATCTTTAGTAGATTGGGTTAACACCACCCCATCTCTCGCTGCCAATATTGGATATGCATCTATCCCATACACCAAAGTCTTGTCAGTTATCATTTTTCTCGATTATCCTCCTATTTCAACCTTTTTTTTGGTTCTTTTAACAATCCTTTTCTTCTCCTTGTCATAGAAAATTGTGCTGAAATCAGGGACCTCCTCTCCTTTTTTCTGCATGAAAGGGATTGAATTCATTTCAGAAAACACAACTTGCTGTTGGGTGCTGCCGAAAGTTGCAGTAGGTTCCTGGGGATTAGGATTTTCTTGTCCAATCCCTTGATCTGTATGATCATGTGCCCCCTGTGTATCTATCTGCTCAGTAGTCTGTTGGTCTTTTTGAGATTCTGTTAATCTCAGACCTTCACTTTCTTCTTGTCTTTTCTTTATCTCTGCTTCTTCATTCCTCTTTTTCTCCTCCTCTTCCTTCTTCGCTGCTTCCTCTGTAGCTCTCTTTATTTCTTCTTCTTCATTCTTCAGCCAATTCTTTGCCTCTTGTGCTAGCCTTCTAGCATCTTCTTCCCTCTTTTTGGCCTCTTCTTCTTCACCTGTCTTAGTCTTCTGTGATGTTTTTCCTTTTCCGCCCACAGTAGTGATTTTTTGTTTAAATCTCTTCTTTAAGGCAGTCATATTTTTTGCACTACTGAATGTTTCCTTGTCCTTATCCCAGAAGTTGGTATACTCAAAATGAATGTTTTCCTCTTTGTAGTGTTCTGCTACCTTATTCTGGGAGTCATTCTTGTGAAAATTCATCTCACCAAAATGGAAGTGCTCCAGCTTCTGCACGAATTCTACAGTCTGTTTTACCTTTGAAAACTTATAACTCCCTAGCCAGAAGGGTATGGCAGGATATGCTGCCTTTTTATGCTCGAACAAGAAACTCCCCACACCATCAAGATATACCTACCTAACTGCCTCTTTATGCAGCACATATTTAGTGGCATATTTAGGGAGTAGAGAAGGTGCCCTGGAGCCACCATACATTCTGATATACATTCCTTCCTCAGTTAAATAATGGTATCCATATTCCTCAATGACTTTGAATGCTTCTTTGGACATGCAGTTGCATTTGGTCAGGAAAATTAGAGTGTACAAAGGCATGATGAAGTGTTCACATATTTAGCTGTAGTAGCTATAGTATTTGTGTGCCCAAAATAATTTATACGCAGTGTAAACTGGGGTGCTGTCCTTATCCCAATTACACCTCAAGGCTGGAAAAGGATGGGTGCACAGTATACAGTCAACTAAGATAGAGCTCATGTAGAACTCTGACTTCTTCTGTGATACTCCTCCCAAAGCTGAAGATATGCATGCTGAGAGGCTATTGGACACTATGTTTTCCCAATTGAATATGGTTCCTTGAGTGGCCACATAGAAAATAATTGGTATCCATCCCAATTTGAAGATTTTTCTGTGAGCTCTCCCAAAAATCCTATTAAGGATTAGTGCAATAAATATATAAGGAATCCAGAGAGTGGATGTATCATATTCTCCTGATGTCCTGGTTCAAAAGTTATTCCCTGGTATCATCATTCTTTTTACTGTTTCTACCAGGTCCATAGCTGTCTCTTTCAACCAGCTTTTTGTTGGGTAAATCTAAGCAGGAGGCATATGATATGCTATTAAGACATAAGCAGGGCTGTATGCAGTGCATCCCTGTTTAGTAGTATTTTCAAGGATCATCATAGTTACATCTTCCCTAGGCAAAATCCAACCGATCACCTTTGAGCATGGGAACAACTCCGGTCTTGTGGCTACTTTCATAAGAGCCTATTTCTCGATGTTTGCATATATAGTTAGCTCTTCAAATCCTACATTAGGCACATTCTGATTTGCAATCATCTTGTATATCTCACCCCATTTATAATCTGGCTTGACCCTGGTGGTAGCTTTGGTATCTTCATATATGTATTCAACCTTGGTGATGATTTCAACCTTCGGTTCTCCTTCGGCAATAGGAGCCTTCTTCTTTTGTCTTTTGGACATATTTTCTTTGCAACAGTCACCCTGTCATAAAAACAGTATGTTCTTAGACCATTTAAGCTTTTAGCAAGTGTTTTAGTTATGAATAAAAACTGTATCAACCTATTTCCCTCTTCCATATGAATTCTCAAAAATAAACTATACAGAGTATTAATGCATGAAAAGAAAAATGACAAGGAAAAAGAAACTCTTGCAAGTTATGTCTTAAAATCCTCTAAGTCCACCGTCTGTAACTAAGAACACAACCCTGATAGAAAAACTCTTCATTTAATCCGGGCTACATTCGAACTAATCTAACTCCTCCGGTAAAAGCATGAACCACACTATCATTATGGCTAATCCTCAAACACGAGACCCTATACTGTCTTCTTCAATGCGGAACATCTTAACTTGACCAAAATATTGAAAACCCCCTGCCATCCCATAAAATAGGGTAAATGCTTGAAAATAGTTTAAAAGACTCCCCAGACGGCCATGAATAACCAAATAATGGGTGGTGCAGATAGCATAACACTTGTCTTCACCAACCCCTTAATCTTTTAGACTGGAATAAAACAATCATAATGACTAAAAAATGCAGGCTCAAAAAAAAACCCCCACCGCCAAAGAAAACTGTCAAACTAGCTATTCTGCCTTACAACAATAAGCATACCGAGAGTATAAATATTCTCTTCTAAACATATAATGACACAACTATGGGAAAACCTAACTAGGGAACCATGGTTCTCAAAATGACCAATAAAAATAAAAAAAGAGGAAGCCGTGGTTTGCCTACCTGACAAAACGCTGTGCAAGTCGGCGTGATGACCCAAAAACCTCCACAATAGCACACCAACGAGTGAAATCTAGACAGCTGGGCATGCTAAATAGTGCAATCGACAAGGACTGGAGCAGACGTGATTTTCAACAAGGATAATAATAAAAAAATGCTCCACCTCTAAATATAACCCTCAGTAAAAGAAACAGTGGGAAAACCCTATCGACGGTCAGAAGCTCTAAACGTTGGGTGGATAGTTCAATAGGTAGCCGCAACGGTGGGCAACAAACCCATCGGCGGTCAGAATCTCTACATGTTGCGGGTCGGCGACTCAAACCTCAATGTTTAAGTAGTGTCAGCGATGCAAGCCTAAGCACTGCCGTGGTGTCGGTGATTCCGAACACTAAACGCTGCCGTAGTGTCGACGATTGTTATGCATCGGCGATCGAAAAGACTAACCACTAATGCATCGAAACTTCAAACCACAATACATTTTGCAGTGTCAGTGATACAAAGGACAAGCCCTCCAATCCAAACCCAAAACTTGTTCCAATAGCGATAAAAAACAAGTCATTTTCAGTCAAAAAGGGGTTTAAACAATAAAACCAAAGGAGATAAAGGCCACGTATCGACGAGAAATAGAACTCTCCATCAGGATGTTCATCGTTCCCCTTCCAAAATGTCGGTGGCATAGAGGACTAATGCCCTGACTTTGTCAATTGACCTCCAACAACGATAAAACGAAATCATCGAAAAATAAAAAACTGTTAAGTGCTCAAATAAAAATGAAAGACTCTTCGGCTGGGCAACGGTAATACTAGTTCATTTAACCTCCAAAAGATCAATATTAAGTGGAAAAAACTGGACTTCCAGGACAACTTTAAAGAAATCAAACAAACTTGAGCCAGATAAAATCAAAAGGAGGGTCCAAAATTTTTTCAAAAAATTTAGGAAAAGGTTGCAGCTGCAACAGGCCGGAAGGCCATTTGTCTTCTCTAGCACTAATGGTTATTAGAGTAGTTAATATTTGAATGGTTAGGGCCATGAGGCCATTGCTCTGTTTGGGTTATATATGTATTATTTGTTTTTTACAAAGAGCGATGCTCTGTCAATAAATTAGTGGGATGAATTCATTTAGCGCCGTAAGGTGTTTGCATTGACCGTGGATGGATTATCGATTTCTTGGTTTCTTACTTCTTATGGAAAGATCTTCCCTTATGAAATTTGAACTCCTATTCCAATAAATTAATGGTTTGGAAATTAGAGTTAAGTAGTTTCCTTTTTGTTTTTGTTTTAGCCGAATAGCCTCAGAAGGTTTTGAACTGATAACCTATTAATTAATACTTGTTATCAATGCTTAGTTTACTGTAATTTTAAATGGGATTTTTGTGTTGTGAGGCCAATGTCTTAGTAGCTCTGTCGTAGATTTGAAATTCGATTGTTATTTATACGTATATATAATATGTTTTGAGCCGTAAGGATTTAACATATATAACATTAATAAATTATTTGTTTGGTTAGAGTTCAACATTGATGTTTTTAAACCCTAGCTTTGACTATCAAGGGGTTACAGGGTTTGAACCTTTGACTTGTATTGCTTTTTAATTTAAAAACTAAGTATTTTAATATGCAACCACCCCTAATC
>LPNX010436206.1:26403-161283 GCA_001517045.1 Pseudotsuga menziesii | reverse complement strand
TATATATATATATATATATATATATATATATATATATATATATTCTGCAGAGTTAGATTTATTCCTGAATAAGTTTGTTTGGATTCTCTAAACCATAGTTTAACTTCTATGTATAACTAGCTTTTTCGCCTATAAAGGAATATTTCTTTAACTCTGATCCTAAAAAATGATTTTAATAAGAGAACTGGAAGAGTAATGCAATAATAATATGCTATCTAAGTGAACTCCATTATACTAAGTGATAAGTGCTAACTAGTGAGGGTTCCGAAATTGAGTAATTTTAATCATATTTAGATGTATACTATGTAAGAACTAGATGAAAGGAAATACATTGTTTACTTAACAATGGTTATCCTAATATATGACTGTAATTGATTGAACTGAAGAAAAAATTGATGTAATGAACTCAACATTGATTATAAAATCATAGGAAAATATCTACAATTTTATTTATTTATTTATATTATAGTACAATTACGATTAACTCTGTAAAGACTAAGGCATGCTACATAAAAAATATACAGAACTATGATCCTTAACTTGTTCTAACTTAAAAATAGACACTAATTTATAAAATCCATCATCATTGATAAACCTTCCAGATACAGATATAGAATAAAATCACAGATAATAAACAAAACAACTTAGAACCTGAATATTTGCAAGAGGGGGACAAACACCCAAAGGAGACCATTCCTCGTAGCCATCTCCTGAAAGCAGCCAATATCACTTTGTTTAAGACCCCTGATCCGATTCATTGAACCACTAGGACGAAGATGCTGTGTAACAACCCACATATAAAATCTCTGCAACTTAGCAACTCGCTAGCAGACTTATCTCTCAACAATTTCATTTTAGCTATCCCCTCATCAATTTTACTTGTGTGGACAACTTTTCAGTTTGCAGAAATCACAAGGATCTATCACTTGGAATATAATGTAATGAGCCTCCTTCTCAATTTGATGGTATTCATAATATTTCCTAGGTCTTTGGGTAAGTTTTGCAATTAAATGAGCCACCTGCTTAGTTCCTCCTCTTAGGGAACATGACCACAATTTTAGGGATTTTTCTTCCTGCATTATCTAGAAAGTGAAATTATAGTGCTTCCACTTGTCCTTTAGCCTTATACAACTGCTCATTCCTCCTAGTGGGTCAGTGAATACTCTTCAACAGTCTCTACAAAAAACCATTCCATTGAAGGAGATAGAAATTAGAAATTGACCTAGAATTTCAGTAGACATTTCCCAAACACTATAAAGAATATTTACCATCACATTATCACACAAATTTCAAGTGTATTTATCATACATAATCATAAAAATAACACTTATGCATTTTTACAAACACTTCATGTGCAAAGTCTCCAAACTATGCAAAAGAGTCCAATCGAAGAACTATTTTTTGAATAAAAGGTAGAAGCATCAAATATAAGTGTCTTAAACCATTCCAAGGATATTGTACCATAAAAAGTAAAAATTATATAATAATTAGGGGCATAAATATAATTTATGTAACAGAGGTTCGAAAGATTCATTTCCTCAAACAATTTGTACACAAAATCCTCAAAACTAGTTTCTAATTGCTTCACAAAATTTACTTGCATAAATAGATTGAATTCCATGAGAAATTTATTCCACAAATAGTTCATACAATTCATAAAAAAATTAATGTGAAAACATAAACAAATCATATTAAATCCAAATAAATTAACTAAACATGAGATAACGCAGTTATCTTTTCCAAATACGCAACGAGAATCGACCTTGCACGTTCCACCCAACGATAGACACAATGCAAGCCACAACTCACTTTGCAATGGTCGCCCCTGATCCGTAACAATGGAGAAACAATAAATATTTCATTCAACCACAAATTATCTCAATAATCAGTCCAAACACAACCCTATGGAAAGTATTACCTCCACTTCCACTACAGGGCAACTCCAATGGCTCCAGGACAATAGTCCAAGCACAACCCAATGGCAAGTAATGCTTCCAATCTAGGGAAACTCCAATGGATCCATGAAAAATACTAGTGGCTTTAGAGTAACCTGTCACATGCCCCAATTTTGCAAAAACAATTTGATATTATTTGAGGACAATATGTTTAATTTTATGCTAAGTTGTAATTGATGACTCAACAGAGTTAAGGATATTTAATGTAATTTTGAATATTTTAATTATAATTAAATAAAGGCGAAGACAACAGCTTAGGAGAGCTGTTAAAAGAGTGTTTACTGGTCAAATCGGTGGAGGAGGCTGGGTGGAGAGCAAACAGACATGTGGCAGCATCCTCAAACCACTTCCAACTGTTGCAGGTGGCAACCTGGGCATACATTTGTGGTCATGATTCCCCAAGAAAGTGGAATCAGAGAAGGTGGCTCAATTAATGACAACTGACCCAAAAGACCTAGGAAATCTTTATAAAAATGCCCATTGAAGAGAGTTGAGGCTGCTCATTCTAGAGAAGTGATCATTCAGGTGAATGTACTTCAGAGAAATTCAATGGAAGGGAATTGTGGAAAGAGTTTGAGGGGATAACTGTTGAGTGATCTAGTGAAACTTTTCAGTTGAAGGATCTTACTGCTGAGTGCAGAGTGTTTACTGAGTCATTGGACTAGTTATTTGTTTGCATGCTCCACCAGTTCTCATCCAAGAAGACCAGGAACAGGCTCGGGGGTCCCGAGGAAGCGTTGTTTGAGTGCTCTCCAGGAGTTGGTAGGGAGGAATGACCTCCTAACGCTGTTGTTGTCTATCCTAATCAGGTTCTACTTTTTTCTGTTTTACTGTGTTAGATAGTTAGATCTGAATCTGACTGTTAAACAAATGTTAAATATTTAGCTGTAAAATGTTAGATTTAGTAATCTTTTAGATTATTGAAGAAATGAATCTGAATTAATAATGTGTTAAGATGGAGGATAATTCTAATATGTGTTTTTCCATGCCTGGAAGGACCAGGCCGTACTCTAGCACAGACAAAGTATTTAAAGTAGATGAAGAAAATGATAAGAGACTGAACTGAATAGATGTGGTTCTGCATTTTATAATAGCAGCGTAATTTATTTCAGAATGTAGATTATTATCAAAAAGAATAATAATCTAGTTATCTATGTTATTGTTTTTACAAGTTTATTTATGTAAATTTACTGGAAAGAAATAGCAGTAATATAGTACAGGTAGAAGGATTATTATGTTACGAAAATACCCTAGTAGATAAAATGTTGTGTTTTTTCCTACAGTAGATTATTCTTCTATTTCAAGTTAAAATATGCATGAGGTTAAACTGTGTTATGTTATAACTATATTCCTTTGTGTTTGTTTAATATCTATTTGCAAATGCAGTAGAAGAAACACAATCAAACTACTTTATTACATTAAGCTGAATTAAGAAGTAAATTATAAATACTTATTTTTATTTACTAATCTTATCAACTAAACTAAGTCTAACAAATACTAGAACCCAAGTAGGGTGCTATTAAAATAATCAAATTATAAAGAACAAACTAAGTTACAGAGTTTATGTACATCTTTTCAAAGAACTCTGAATAAACCCTATCTGTCTTTTATTAAATAAAACAAATGGAATATGATAATAACTAACATATAAATAAATGTCTATTTATGAAAATAACTAACATATAAATAAATGTCTATTTATGAAAATAACTATTTTTTTAAAATTACAAACAGGTTATACTTGTAAAATTAAACTACAGGGTCGAAACCCTAAACAATTATTATATTTACAAATGACAAACATATAAGCTATAATCCGATTACTTGGATTATTTTATTAATAAATAATTAAACTATTATAAACTGTTTACAGTCCAATAAGGACAAAAGAAAATACAAATGTAATGTTTAACTAGAATTTTCATATCACACACCTGTAACACTAATTAAAAACAAAATTAATAAGTAACCGAACTTATTAAAAAAAATAAAATTGAAAGATTTATTTAAACAAAAGTTTCCTACAGGAAAACCCTAGCTTGTATTTCCTAAACAATAAGTAAATTTTACAAACACATTATGATTGAGTCACAGTCCTAATGTAATTAACCATATTATATATACAATATATAATAAACAATAAATTCTTTATTCACAGTCAAATAGGGTAAAACCCTAAGTACACAGAGTCACAAAAATAGCATTACTGCAAGCAAGTCCGAGCTCGAAAGAAATCCTTTTAAAAACCATTGTATTGCATTGACAGGCTGTAAGGCTAGAATTTTTTTTAAACTATTTACAACACCCAACTCACAGCCGGGACTACCATTGACGAGGTGAGGGTTTGTAAACAAAATAGAACCCAATAATCATTTAAAAAGAAACTGCATAGCTAAAGATGAAGCTGGACAAGCTTCCACGCTCAGGGTTTCCCATCGACAACCCTGTTACAAGTAGGGCAAGAACCCAAACGATGAATGCAGGGCTTACCCATTTGAAGTCACGCCCTTCGAAGAAAGCCAACAATTGTTTTACCACGGAATGCAAACACTGTCTCAAGTTCCTGCAAAGAGATTACATTGCCAAGTGTTATTTACAAAGCTCTTAAAATATTGTAAACCCTACTGCAAAACCAACCATGCTGTAAATCTCTATGTTGAAAATAACACTAAATAATTACCTTAAGGAAGAATGTCGAACAGTCTATTAGAGAGACTGTCACCAACTGAAAACTGCTCTTATGAATTTCCAAACCCTACGACAACGGAGGAGCACAACCAACATCAACGAAGCCTCAGCTTCGCACAGCAGTGATAGGCCACGGAAAAAGGCCAAGTGGAGTTACAAACAGGCTGCATGCCAAGTGCAAATGAAACCAACAGACTCTTGCAGAGTATAAACCCATAGATACAAATAAATGGAAACAAGACCGAACACCGGAGGCTACGACATGTTACACTTAAGCGTTGGAGAAAGATAGAGCAGAGAGAACACTCACGGTCGCCATGAGACTTTGCAGACAGCCGAAGGCTAGCATGAAATATGGAGGAAGAATAACAAAGGGTTAGGGTTGCATCAATTATATATCTCCAATACATGGCCAGGAGATGACCACGTGCCCTCAAGAAAATCAAACCATGCGTCCCAGGTTGAGTTCTATAGTCACCTGCGTTTCAAATAATTCCAATCATTTAAACATGATTCTCATCAAAACGATGCATAAAACTATAATGTATGCATTGATTCATCATATTGTAATTATATGTATTTCTTATCATAATGTTTGATAGCTCATCATTGGCGTTTTGGTAACAATGTTAAGTTAACGTTGACCTAGCAAAAAAGTGATAACCATTTAAACATTGGTAAATCCCGAAATCGACCATGCTTGCAACAAGTAGGCTTATAGAATTACATAACCATGATAAGTATGTATATATTTAATCCAAACTCATCACTTATAAACCAACAAATCGAATGGTTTTAATTTATGAAATTGAATAAAGTTGGATAGCATAGTAAAAGAATATATATTGAATTATTTTACAAAGTTCAAATTTGGTTTAGACTTGCGTAGACACTAGTTGCTTCTCAACTACTCAATTGCTAGTAATTTACCATGATTATTTATGGGTAAGATAATATTGTGTTTATACAAGATAATTTGAACTTAGCATAGGGTAAATGTTGATCATTATAGAAATATCTATCTTAAAGGCTGTTATAGACAATAACTTAATAGAAGAAATGCGTTATAGTAATAATGAAAATTATAATAGAATAATCCCACTCAAGTCCATAATCATTGGAACAACATGGATTGACTTAGATTTAAGAAGTACATGCAAACAATTTTCCATGTGAAACGATGCAGTTGTTTTTACACTATTTACACTTATAATAACAAGAAGTTTTATAGGCTGTAAGCTTCCCTACAGAAGCCAAGTATCGATCAACTTGATACTCAAGTAAATAATACGATAATGTATATGATACAATAGTACTTGCAGTACGACATTGACGAGGAAGCTAATAACCTGTTAATGAGCAATTGATTTGTACATATAAGTAATAGGTTGATACTTACTATACTAGTAGGTTAAATAGGAAATCAAATTTCATATCCTAATGAGAATTTTACTATTAGTATTGATCGAATCTCTTCCATGTATAAAAACCAATAGTACCATAAGTATAACATTGTAAGATATTCATATCAAAGTAGAAGTTACTATGTAACAAAGATTACAAATTTAGAGTCACAATAAGTATTTTTACTGTTGCTAAGTTCGATAAGATAGGAACTCATTTATTTGAACTTTGCTTACAAGAAAAATTGGAGAAAACAAACTACTTTACCTCATGGAAGTTGCTTGGAATTTATGAACTTATCTACTAAGAATTTTAATTGCAAATAGAAACACTTCTTGATACTTTATGAATTTAAAACGCTTACTTGTTTGATCATACCTGTAAACCTGTAAGAACCAGTAATATTTCTACGTTAGCATAAATGCTAAGTAAGCCCAGGATTCAAAGTTAGATTCCACCTACTTGCCATAAAGAAGACTCATCAGTAAACCGAAAGAAAATAACATGCAAGTAAATCTTTTCATGTTACGAAAAGGAAACTGTTTTAGTTAACGCAATTTAAAAATGTGTAATACTAATCGTGGACGGTTTCATTTTTCGCTAACCATTAGCTGTTAGTTAACCGTATATTCAGTATTTTATGTTATCTCAAAATTTTAAATTTTTGTGAAAATTTGGGGTTTTGACAACCAATATTGAACACAATTTAAAAAAAGATATCATAACAAGAGAATAAAAATCCAATAACAGGTGACAAACACAAGCACAAGAGAAAAAAATGAGCCAACACACAAAAGTGATTTCTCACATAAGAAGAATCTAATCCCTTCATGAGAAATTCAAGTTGGGAGGGAGAGGGACACAATCATGCGAGTAACATTACAAAAATAGCAATAGGATTTACACATTAAGTGGATACACCAAGAGGCATAGTAATCCAACTCATGAGGGCACACTAGGTGAGAGAGGGACTCCAATCCTCAAATAAAAATTAATCTCAAGGTAAATATTAAAACCAAGGAGTAACATAACATGTGAGGGTACATAAAAAAGATGGTCCATCAAGTACATAATAAGGGTGTACAACATTAACATAGGATCAACACACGTAGGCTAATGCTTTTCCACAACCCCTTTCTCGTAACATCATGGTTCCTCATATTCTCTTTCATGGCATCAGTCGTCTGGTTGTTTTTAATTTATTAATTATTTTATAAGTTCAACATAATAAAAATAATAATGTGAAAACCATAGTACAGGAACCTTGTGCCAGTATGTCCAACATAACAACAATAATAATATGTCTCGGGATAAATTAGAGGGTATTACATCCCTCCAAACTTAAACCATACATTTTCCTCGATGCATACACATACATGTCGTAAAATCTCAATATATATGAGGGTATGCCTCCCTCATCACATCTTCCAATTCCCAAATCACATTCTCATGAGTATAATGGCTCCATTGAACCTTAGCCTGGAAAATTTCTCTATTCCTGAGCAGCTTGGTCTTCTTGCCTACAATGGAAACAAGCTCTACTATAAAGTCTCCTTTTGACTCCACTTAGTCATATCAAATATATATACAAAACATAATCAGAATCATGTATAACTTTTGAAATGAAATCATATATATACCAACATACAAACAAGGATTATATGTCAGTATTAAAATAATATAATAAATATCATATCATATCATATGCATCATCATCTAATGTAAAACAAAATCATATACTATACAATTTTCCCGTATGATATTCCAACCAATTATATGACTAGGATCATGCACATACTTTTTCAACAAAGAGACATGAAACACATTATGCACTTTTATGCTAGGAGGCAAAGCTAGTTCATAAGAAACTGGTCCTATCTTTTCCAAAATTTCAAAGGAACCACAATATCTAGATGAATCTTAAAACAATTACCTAAGTTTAAAGTATTATTTTTTGGTTTCTCTTTCAAAAACACATGATCCCCAACCTGAAACTATATGTTAATCCTATTATGATTTGCATAATTGCTCTGTCTATCCTGTTTTGTTTTCAAATTCTGTTTAATCCTAACCATATGATCTTCCATTTCCTTTAATAATTATGGCCCAATGATAAATCTATCTATCATATTGTCCCAACTAATAGGTGTTGTATTTTCTTCCATACATTTCTTGAAAAGGACTTACTTCCAAACAAGAGTCATAACCATTGTTATAAGAAAATTCCACATGACGCAAATAATTTTCCCATTTAGTAGGTTGATCCATTACATACATTATTAACATGTATTCAATGACCCAATTAACCCTATTTGTCTGTATGTATGAGGATGATGTGAAGTACTCATATTCAAATTTGTTTCAAAACATTTTAAACAGCCTTTCCAAAAATGACCTATGAATTTTGAATCCCTGTCTGAAGTAATTGCTTTTGGAATACAATGCAATGTAGATACCTCTTTCATATAAATATCTATTATTTAATTTATTTTATGTGTATTCTTCACTGCTGTAAAGTGATATGCTTTAGTGAATTTGTCTACCACTACCATAATAGAATCATTTTGTGACCTCGTCTTAGGTAATTTCGTGATAAAATCCATACTGACTACATCCCATTTCCATTTTGGTATTTGTAAAGGTTGTACCAAACCTGTAGGGTGTCTATGTTAAAATTTTACTTTCTGACATTCTAAGCATCTAGCTATGTAATATGCAATTTCCTTTTTTCATTCCTAGCCAGTAATAATCCTTCTTAATTATCGGTACTGTCTTTTGATAACCATAGTGACGAGAATTTGGTACATCATGCATTTATTTTAAAACTAGTTTGTTTATTTTTTCTAAGTTAGGAAGGTAGACCCTATTCTTATACTTAATTATTCCATATTCTAGTTTATAGTGTTCAAACTTATGTGTTGTTCCTTGTTGTTACAAACCTACTTTTACTTTTTGAAACAATTCATCTATACCGTTTTCCTCTTTTATTCTACCCTTTAAATCTGAAGTGTTAGTATTGAAATCTATGTGCATCACACACATTTTCATACTGAGTGCATCTGCCACTCTATTTTTGTTTCCTTTTATATGTTTATTAATGTCAAAATTGTATTCACATAGTAGTTCCATCCATCTTCTTTGTCTTGCATTTTGATTAGGTTGTTCAAATAAGTATTTTAGTCCTTGGTGATCAATTCTTAATTCAAATTTAGTTCCCATTAAGTAGTGTCTCCATATCTTTAAAGCATGTACTACTGCTGTTAATTCCAAGTCATGTGTAGCATAATTTTGTTTGTGTCCCTTTAAATTATTAGACTCATAACAAATAACCTTTCTATTTTGAGTTAACACCACCTATACCTTGCTGACATGCATCTGTACATACCACAAAATTTTCATTTGGATTTGCAACTTTCAAAACCAGTGGATTAGTAAGAATTTCTTTAAGATTCTAAAAACTTGTTTCACATTTAAATGTCCAACCAAAATTTATACCTTTCTTTTCTAAATAATTTATCAGATGTGCAATATTTGAAAATCCTTCTATAAACCTGTGATAGTAACATGCTAATCCCATAAAAGATCTAACTTCTAACACATTATTAGGTGTTGGACAATTCATAATTTCTTCTATCTTTTCAGGGTCAACTGAGATTCCTTCTTATGATACAATGTGTCCTAAGTAGTGAATATTGTTTTGATAAATAAAATACTTACTTAAACTAGCATAAAGTTGATTCTTTCTGAGTACCTGCATTACTAGTCTCAAGTGTTATTCATGTTCTTTCTTGTATTAGAGTAAACTATTATTTCATCCAAGAAAACAATGATAAACGTGTCCAAATATTTTTGAAAAATCCCATTCATCAAGCACATAAAGGTATTTGGTGCATTTTTCAAACCAAATGGAACAATTATAAACTCATAGTGACCATATCTTGTTCTAAAAGTTGTCTTACTTATATCCTGTTCCTTAATTCTAACTCGATGATAACCTGACCTAAGATCTATCTTTGAAAACATTGTGGCACCCATTAACTAATCAAATAAGTCATCAAATCTAGGTAAAGTATACTTTTTCTTGATAGTTTCTTTATTTAATTGCTTTTAATCTATGCAAAGTCTCAAGGTACCATATTTTTTTCTTAAAACAAAACCGATTCTCTCCAAGGTGAAACACTAGGCTTGATATAACGTTTCTTTAATAACTCCTCTAACTACATCTGTAACTCTTTCAATTTAGTTGTACTCATCCCATAAGAGACTTTGGGTGAAGGAATTGTTTCTAGGATGAGATCAATAAAAAATTCTATATCTCTTATAGGATGCATTCCAAGTATCTCTTTAAATACATCTACAAATTCCTGTAATACTGGGTAGTCCTGTAACTAAGGTTCCTTTTCCTTGGATTCTTCTAGGCGAGTTGCATAAATATGACACCCTTTTCTAAAACACTTCTTTATAGTATAAGGATGTAGCATGTCTTAAAGATATCTGTATATGTATTCCTTTAACTGTTAACTTTTTGTTTCCTTCCTCATCGAGAAATGTGTAAGTATTATTGTAACAATCCAACACAGCTCAATGTGCAGTCAACTAGTACATATCAATCAAAACATCATAAGAGACTAAGGGGATAACATTCAAATATGCTAAATTATTTAAACCATTCATTTCCAAATGACACTTCCTTACTATTTCTATGACTTTTTTTTTAGTTTCAGTTGTTAACTATACAAGTCCTACTACCTCAAGGTTACTTTTATTAAGAGAACAATTCAAAATTACACTAGGTGCAAGATAATTGTTACTAGCTCCTGAATCAACTAAAACAGACACAACAATATTACCAAAATTACCTGCCACTTCTATCATGTGAGATTGATGATCTTCCTACCTACCTTCCAAACATGCATAAACCCTCTGAGTCTTACCGACATCACCTATTGTTGCTTCCTGAATGTTTTCTCCTTTCCTACGTGGACAATCCTTTGCATAATGATTCTCATTACAATTCCAACATCTAACATGAGGTATTTTATCTATATCTGGTTGCATATGAAAATTAGCACTTCCGTTGACAAGAGGATTGGTTCCCTTCTTTCTTTAGTCTCTTGTAACACTCGTCTTATCCTTCAAGTTCTTATGTTCCTTATTCTCATCCAACTTATACAAATGTTTTTCCTTCCTGATTTATTCTTTAAGGGTGTTGGGCATATCATACTGAATATTATCCCCGTAAAAAGTTGGCAGCCCACTTAGAAATATTTGAATCTTAACTTTCTAATCTTTTATATAGTTTGCATAAGTTAATAGTTCAAGAAATATCTTCTCATATGGATCTATAGTTAAATTGCCTAGCTTAAGTTCAAAGAATTCTTCCATCTTATTATCATAGTATTTCTCTGAAAGGTATTCCATTGAAAATACTTTTTAAACTTTTTTCAAGTTATATTTTATTCATCAATATATTTTATTTTAACCAAATATTCCCACCAAAGAGAAGCTCTTCCCTGTAAATCATAAATACTTACTCTTGCTTACATGGTTATGCAATTGAAAAAACTTTTGGATCCCTACTAACCATGTTTTTGATTCTTCACCATAAAAGGTTGGTGGTTTAATATTTCTTAATTATTCTATCAAATGATCAAGTTCATACCTTCTATGATTACGATCATCTGAAAATCTATATGGACTAGTCTAAGGACTTCTAGCTCTTTTTCTGAATGGAGGTGTACAATAATTGTCTGGTGGAAATTCCTTCCTAGAGTAAGTTTTCCTACTTTTACTTTCTTTATTGTCTTGGATAGTCTTTAAGTATATTATTTCTTTCATGATCTGTTCTTGAAGGTGAGTTATACTTTCATTACATATCTTAACCGAGTATTTGAAGTAAAGGGATGAACTACTCCTCCTTCCTACATACTCCTCTTCTGAGCCATAAGGGGTTGTCTATTTAACTTCCATCCTGTATTGTTTTTCTCTACAAGGTATTCTTGGGTTAAATTATTTACTATGAGCTACAACATGTTCATTTTTTAGATTAATTTATTTTCTCAAATAATAATTGATTTTCTAGTTAAGAAGAAACAAAGCATACTTTACTAGTCTTCAATTTTTGAAATAAATCACTAAACATAATGCATAAAAGGATATACTTATTTCCAAACATATTCTGAATATTGAAAGAAACAAATATTTTTTTTGTCTTTCACAGATATATCAGTATATTCATAATTAACTTTTATATATGAAACATTTAACTTGTATTCAATCAAGCAAATTTAAAGCGACCAATAGGCCCAACAACTGCAATGTTGCAACCATAGCTTTGATACCACCTGTAATGTCCCCAAGGGATATAAAAGGGTCTCAAGGACATATCATTAGCTCTATAAGGATAATTATATAATTTTAGCACAATGGATTAGTCAAACAAATATTTAATTTCATTTTCTGTGATTTAATTTTGACAAAATCCCTTTAATTACCAATAAATTAAAATAAATTCAATAACTATTCCAACAAACTATCCAAGGGACTGAAAAGTTTCTTAAAATTATATAAAATCATCAAACCTTCAATCCAATCCATATCATATATGATACCCACTTCTAAATTCTAATTACTCTTATTCATAGATAACTAGTAATTAAGGTGTTAATTACGACACTTAATGACACTTAGTGCACAAATGACAACACTTATCACAAATCCAATTGTTTAAAAAATAACCATTGAATATCAATCCTAATGGATTAATATCATATACTTACATGTAAATAAGGCCTACTTACCAAAATTACAATAATTAATCATTGTACTTACGAAAGAGAGTCCACATGACTAGTTAAATAATTTTCTAATATAAGGAGCTAGTCTGCACAAAATCAACTTGCAACCATGCCATTAAACCAAAAATAAATACTAAATAAATGAACAAAATATTTAAGTGTGAACCTACATCCAATTAAAGGTTTATTTTTATATCATTCCAATTGCACATAAGGTGATCTTTTCCATCAATTCCAATGAAACTAGTTAACATTCACCACAAGGAATTGAGTATTAATACCTGAACCAAAATGAAATTCATCTATAAGTAAAGGATCCCTGATAAGTATCCTCCTACAGAAAAATAACATGTTATAAATAGATCACATGTTTTCTCATTCCATTTTTACAAATATAGTGATTTCAATCCACGACTAGTTATCAATTTTAATCAAATGTACCTAGTTTCCAAATTACCTTCCAAATGAAAAATAAAGTGTATAAGGGGTCACCTAAAATAATATTTTTATATCTTTCCAACCATATACAGTCCATTAAATAACTCCCAAAACTAGTTAATTCTACTCATCCGAATTGAGTAGTAATTCTAGGAATTTCTATAATAATTAAATCCACATCTCATAGAATCAATCCAATTCCATTAAAACTATAAATAACATATTTTATCATTCATAACAAATATATATCTCATTATAAAATTTCTTCAAACACTTCATATTCAAATCCACATATATACTCAAAACAATTCCATTGAAGGAACTATAAATTCGAAATTGATCTAGAATTTCGGTAGACATTTTCCAAACACTATCAAGAAGATTTAACCTCACATTATCACACAAATTTATTGTGTATTTACCATACATAATCATAAAAATAAAACAATCGTTTTTACGAACACTTCATGTGCCAAGTCTCCAAACTATGCAAAACAATCCAATCAAAGAACCGGTTTTCGAATAAAAGGTAGACACATCAAAGAGAGGTGTCTTAAACTATCATGAGTCTATTGTACCATAAAAATAAACATTATATAATGAAAAGGGGCATAAATATCAGTTATGTAGTAGATATTCCAAAGAATAATATCCTCGAACAATTTGTGCACAAAATCCCAAAATCCCTGTTCCATGAGGGGAATAGTCAAAAATAAAGAAAATGAGTGACAAAGTTGTAATATCTTCAAGGACAAAGGCATGGATACAACATAGAAACTTGTTATTTGAGAAATAAAAGGTCACATAAATAAATATCAAATATTCACATAATTAAATATGTCGTGCAAGTAAATGGAGTGGCCATACATAGCTTTACAACATGGTGAAACAATCTACACATTGGCCAATGACAAAAGTGAGCTCTGAAACGTTAAATGGCATTTGAGAACTTCAAAAAATAATTGGATGTTAGAGGCATGTTATCAATTATGTAAATAATTTTTGGTGTTCTCACAACAGAGAATAATCGATACCCTAGACTACTATGACTGACAACCCAACTTGGGCATTTGTCAATTTTCATTCTTCTGAACTAATGTCTTGCAATATGTTTATTTAACTGTGAACTCCAAACATATGTTATAGTGACTATATTTGGTTCTATTGTGTCGTAAATTTTTTGACTAATATGTTGCTTCTTTTGTGAGTTTGAAAAGTAGAATTTTACTTTTTTAATAGTAATAGGTTATGTTCATTCACTTGCCTAGAACCGAAAAGCACCCCATTTCAATAATTCTCCACTATGTGCTATGTGATGGTATAGGGAATTGTAATGGTCCATGACCCCATAAGAAATTGGTACAAACTTAGGCCATAAATTTGAACCCTAAACCATGGTGTGGGCCAAGAGATCCATTATTGGTGTTATAGATCTCAAAATTACCAACATATCTCACTTGTAGATGAAATATTCCCTATATAGAGATTATGTGATGTCTCTAGGCGTTTCACACCACTCATGAGCCACAAAGGGATTATTTACATCCTAAAAAATTTCCTTTTGACCTTAAACCACATAGCAGATTGTGAGAAACACAAGTCCTGTTCAAAACCTTTAAATATGAACCAAAACCTTGGATTTTACCTTTAAGATGTCACGAGTCTCACAAATCATCCCTAATGTGCCACTCCTTGAAATGGTTGGCATATCTCACATGTAGGCTAAATATTTTGTACATAGGTATTAAGTGATTTTAGTCTAGGTTAACATGCATGGATCAACATCCCCATAGAAAATTAATATGGAATTACACACTAAGTTTAGTTCACATGCCATGGTATAGGCCACTAGAACCATCCTCAATGTTACAAATATGGAAATTACCACCATATCGTTCTTGTAAGATAAATAAATTTTATGTGGGGCCCTACACATGGACCATGAGCCATATAGTGAAGTTAATCATGGACTATTATTTAGGTTATGAGAACCATTATTGGTTTACATAACCATGGACAAAATCGACAATGACAATGATGGAAACAATGACAATGATGATGATGATGATGATCACGATGATAATACAGACGATGAGAATGATGATGATGACAATGACAATGACAATGACAATGACACGAATGATGATTATGATGATGATGATGACAATTATGTTGATGACGACGATGACAATGATAATGATGTTGGTGATGCTGATGATGATGACAACAATGAAAAAGTTGATATGATAATGATGCCAATGATTATGACAACAATGATGATGATGATAATGACGAAAATGATGGAAATGATAATGCTGATGGTGATGGTGAAGATGACGACGACGACGATGATGGATATGGAAATGATGACGTTGATGATGATGATAATGGTGACAATGAATATAGAAGGCCCATCCCTAACATTTTTGCTATGAAAGTGTCTTTCCTAACCAAAAGACTCGTTCCAAAAGAAAATTCTTTTTCTATGTAATTTGACACTCACACATTATTGCACATTGAAAAGGAGTTTTCCTCCTAACAATACCCTTCACAACGTCAACTACCATCCATACTTTAGGTCAATCTTCTTTATTATAGGGGAATCAATGGGGATACATGGATTGCATGTAGATTGTGATTGGTGAAAAAAGATATGAGTATGCCCTTTTAACATGTCCATAGTAGTTGACTTGGGTTTTCTATATATATGGAGTAATTTAGTGCCCCTTATCCATTCCAAGTTCAAGATCAAGGGCATATCATGGGATAGTATTTTTATTGTGAAAACATAATGAAATTAGTTTTTTCCAAGTCCTATAAATGAAGTATAATGAGAAACAATTCCATTTGATCCATAATCTAATTAGAGAAAATTTGAAAAAGGATTTGATGGAAGACATTTTCTATTGGATGTTAATGGAAAACCTACAAATTTAAGGTCACACGAAAACTGTTCCAAATTAGTTTTATTGAGTATTGGTCTTGAAATTAAATCTAAGAGAGAAAACCCCTTCTAGAAACAAATCCATATTTGTATGCCTATTGTAGGTTAGCAATGAAGAAATTTTGGCATTTATAATAAATTAAATGTCAAAGATCAAACTTTTATGCTATATAGTATCTGTGTTGGTTAAGCAAATGGACTATAATTCCTTTGTCTACATATCAATAATTAAACTCAATAATTTCAAATTCCCCTAAACCATGACATTTATATCTATCTAGAAGGTACATACCCTAGAAACCCCAACATCAAGAAACTTATTTCGTGGAAAGTTGGTAATGTTAAGTCATAGGCATTGGCTTTAATGCCGTATTGGCTTGTGGGGGAANAGGTACATACCCTAGAAACCCCAACATCAAGAAACTTATTTCGTGGAAAGTTGGTAATGTTAAGTCATAGGCATTGGCTTTAATGCCGTATTGGCTTGTGGGGTAACATGATATTTTATAGGACACAATTTTGACTCTCTACAATAAAACATACTTTCATATTTCCCAGGTGGCTAACAAGACCTATTTTGATGTTTGGAATCGTGTGAATAGTCCAATTGTTTGCAATCTTATGTTAGTCCAACTGTTTGCAGTATTTTGTCTTTTTTCCATGTCCTACATTGTGGATTCATTGCCTTCGCCCTATTGGTCATTTTTCTCTCCATATTACCATTATGCTTGGTCTATACCTTGCTATAGGTATGCTTGAAGGTTCAATTAATTATGGAATAGTTGAATCTAACTTAGGAGGAAAAGGTATCATAAATCTTGAAATGGACACTGTATCCTTCTTATAGGCCAACATTCCATGTGAAAAGGATTTTATGATGGCTTGGTGCCCACAAATAGCCCGTGATACCTAGAGAAAAATGTTATGGATTCAAACTCTATATTTTGACCTTGGATGTTATCTACAGTCATGATAACCATACTCAATGTTCCAAACTCAAAATGACCATCATATCATGATTAGATGACAAATTTGTATGACCTTTGCGGTGTCCAAGGGACACAATGATGTCTCATGAGCATGATAGACAAATAGTATGGTATAATACCCTAAAATTTGGAAATGAACCATGTCACAGGCACTAAGAACCATATCTAGTATTCTAAACTTCAAAATGAGCACCATATCCCACTTCTACGCCAGAGATTCCCTATGGAGGGACAATATGGTGGTTTGGGACCACACACATGGACCATGAGCTCCATAGTAAAATGCTATAATGTAAGGTACTATATTTTTCATTATACCATGGAATGGTCCTCAAGATCCATCTCTATTATTCCCCTCCTCTACTTGGTGGCCATATCTCACATGTAGGCTAAGGATTCCCTACAAAGGCCTTATGTAATGATGTGGGTTACTATGAAAAGAAAATTATCAATATAGACAAATGTTATATTTAATCAACATGGGTTTTGGTATAAAACCATGAATTAGTGACCAAGAAGCATCCATGATGTGACAATCCTCAAAATGGACATGATATCCCTATCACATGGAAATATGGGACAGGGTCGCATAAATGGCTTACATAAAACCCAAAAGCCACATGTTATGGACTAAAACTTAGTATCTTCACCCTAGAACACAACTTGGGTCGTGAGAATCATCCTTAGCATACTAAACCTTCAAATGTGACATCAAATATTACTTACATGCCAAATATTTCCAATGCATGGCCTATGTTGTGGCTTAAGTCCCCACACATGGCATGTAAGGATTAGAGATATATTACATGGACTTAGAACCTAAGTTTTTTCACCAAACTATGCCCCTATTCCCAAGAAACATATCAAGTATTTGGAACCTTGAAATCACCACCATATAAAACTGGAAGCCAAAGACTATGTATTATGGGAAAGTGTGATTCCCCAAGTGAGGAAACATGGCATGCGATCCCCATATAAATATATGTTATGGACTAGTGCCTTGCCTTTTATCCCTAGACTATGGCATGGGAATCTAGAACCATCCTTGGTATGTTAATTCTCAAAATGATGGACACATATCACTCATATGCTAAGTATTTCCTACGTAGGGCATGTGTGGTTGTTTGGGGTGCTACACATGACCCATGAGACCTAGGGGAAGCTACATGAACTTAGGTCCTATAATTAATCCCAAACCATATTGGTCTAGTTGTAAAAAATGATTCATGGTGTTAAAAATCCCAAAATGGCCACCATATCCCACTCACAAGCCAAAAATTCCCTTTGTAAGGCCTTTGTGATGGACTCGGTCCCACCACAAAGTTAGGGGTCATTTATGGGTAATTATGGGTAAATGGAAGGTAATTAGATCTTTATTAGCGATAATTTAGAGGTAATTTTTGGTCAATTATCGATAATTAAGGTTCAATTAGGGGTAATTATTAGTTCATGAGACATGATAATTACGGGTTATTAAGGGGTCAATTAGGGGTAAATTATGGGTTAACTAGGGGTAATTAATGGTAATTATGGGTCAATTATGGGTAAGTAGGGGCCATTTAATCCCAAGGGTTTAGCTAAACCAATGGTTTCCCATGATGGTGGGCATTTAGTTAGGTTCATGGAAACATGTGCACATTTTGAATCCATGTGTGTGAGGCACACTAGTCTACATTGACATGTTTACTAGAGAATATGCCATCTATGAATGTTTGGAAGCATCCCTTGGGTTTGATCTCCATGATGTTTTCCTTGTAAAAAAGTAGGGATCATTTAGGGATTATCAAGGGTTAACTAGTGGTAAGCATGGATTATTTAGAGGTAATTTGTGGTCAAGTAGGGGTCAGTTAGGTAAAATTAGTGGTTAATTGGGGGTAATTAGGGGTCAATTATTAGGTAATTAGGGGTAAATTATGAGGTTAAATAGGGATCAATTATAGGGTAATGAGTGGTAAATTTCAGTAGTCTTTGAGAGGATGGATATTGAGAACATACCTGGAAATTTTATTTACGGCCGATCCCTCTAACCCCCCCTAAAAAAAAGTCATGAGAAATTAAATTTTGGTAGTGGTCTTTAAAACATTACCTCCAAAAGTAAAAGTCTCTTGACTCAAAAAATCCCCCAAAGGACTAAAAAAATTTTGGAGGAAATTTTAGCTATACCACCGCAACCGAAAGATACCCCTAAAAGGGTTGTTTGTTATAGTGGTAAGAGGAGAGACACTACTAAGGGTATGGTGACTGACTGAGCTAACCATGCTGGGGCAGAAAGACTCAACTACATCTATCAAAGGTGACCAGGGGTTCTTGTGAAAATAATGGGTGGTTCCCATAGTTTTGAGTGTATCCGGGAACTGTTTGGACATAAAGAATATTGGGTGGGGTCCCCACAGCTTTGGGCATTTCAAGGGACCGGTTTGATGATGGGTGGGACTCCCATAGGTTTTGGTGATTTGGGGAGTAAATTTGATGATGGGAATGGTTACCATGCTTTTTAGTGGGTGGGGGAACTTTTTCCCAATATAAAGTGAGGGGCGATTTCCAATGCAATGACGGGTTCCCCATGAATCAATTCTATGTAGAGTGTTCCTACAAGAATAACTGAATATAATTAGTTTCCTATGGGGGAGGGGACCCCATGTTGTCTTGGTAGGGGAGGTGGTACACAAAATATTTTGTGGATGGTTTGAAATATCATAAAGGTATGAGAAGGTTGTGATCAATTTTCCTTGTAACTGAGGCATAGGAATTTGGTGGCTTGCGTTGTGGAAGGCGGGGGAGTAAATGCACCACTATGAACTAATGGGCTTCAAGTGGGTAACGTCCCTTGGGTGATCGATTTCTCAGACTTGTGGCATGATATACATCATGGGTGCCAATTTATAGTGAGGGTTGATGGGGGCGAACACCCATGGGGGAAATCGAATGGTACTTAGTAGTGATGTTGATGGCACATAAAAACTAGGATATTGAGGACTGTATGGGATGGAGTCTTGTTATTACGATGAGAGAGTTATGTCAAGGATGAGGTCATCATGGGAAAATGGGGGTCAAGGGGCCAAGTCCATGATAATACCTATGCTAGAATTCTTGCATCATTTATGATGGTGGTTGATATTTGCATGTTCAAAGAATAATCCTGCACACATGACGTACATACCCAATTATAGTAAAGGACATGACAAAGGTATGGGTAAGACAAAAGTAAAAACCCTAAAAAGGCACACCCAAGGGGTGCTTGTCTAACTTGATTTCCAGATGAAGAGTTTTTTATGGGGAAATAATATGCACTTCTGTGTATTTATCAGGGTTCTGATCATGGTGGTGTGAACATTCATCGAACAAATGTACACTTTGGTTGTGGCGAGTTTTTAAAGTTTGGATCATTTTCTTGTAAAATTGGGTGGCTTTCTTTTATAGTCTAAGAGGTGTCCAAGAAATAACAAGATCATAGCATGAGCCCATTGATTCATGGTTTGACCTCCCAAGTACACCATAGACCATTTAAGAAAATCAAGTGTGTGAGAGGACAAATTCAAATTCAAATAGGTAAGTGGAGCTTTCATGAGACATTAATGCGTCATTGGTGGGTGATATCTTGTTGTTTGTATCAGTAACACATATATTTAGGGATTTTTCACTCTGCAATGCAGGTGTTGTTCTATATTCACGCATTACAACGTGAGTAGACATAGTTAAACCTGCATTGTTGCTGATGATTACTATTTTGGGGGAATTTTGGGTTGAATATGCTCTTTGGACCTTGTGAATATGTCTTCTGCTGAGTGCATGTTGTATGTTGATGATACTTTATCATGTGAATCATGAAATTGTTGCAGGTGTGCAAGTTTTTTGTGATAATAGATGGCCCATGATGTATGAGGTTTAGAGGGTACTGTAGAGCTGATAATGCATCATTGCTTCTTGTTTTATTTCTTTGGGTGTTCTTCAATATGTGGGGACAAGAGTGACCTTCCAAATGGGGAGGTTTTCCAATGTGTTTTTTTTATAGAAATGAGGTGGGAATTATCATACTCATGAACATGGTTCTAGAATGGCCACAAAATGAAGAGATTGAGGGACCTCTCACAAACAACTAAGGGCATGGGGGAGGGTGGCCTTGAACCATGTGAGACTGCATGAACCTGTATTGGTTTTAATTGGTGTTGAAGAAGTAGAACTGCTGTGAATCTAAGTAGGCCCATAGGGGTGTGGATATAGAATGAGTATGGAGCCATGGAGACTTTACTATACCAGATCTACCACAACTTATCATTTTCAAGCATGAACACTGCTACCTTAAAAATGTAGAAATCCCCCTCACGTGAATAAATAATTTTCTATCGAACATCGGGGAGACTACTAAGTTAAGGAGCACCAATGGATCTCCTTACTTAGTCTGAGGTAATCACTTATATTGATTGGAAGGGATTCCAAGGTATCACTAAAACATCTTGAACTCTCAAAATATGATGTGTTGGCGTCGATTAGAGCTGAATCATCATGACAAGATGAGGATTTTGTCTAAAGAACCAATATCACGATGTAACCAAGAACTGGTTGACCTGACACAATACTAGTTGATAAGCGTGGGGATCAAACTTTATTTGATCGATGATAGACTGGGGAAAGGGATAATTGTATCATACTTCAAGTGAGGATATTATGGATGAAAAAAAACTGTAGATGAAGGCTTTGTGAGTGAAAAAATGGTTGAGAGAGTGAGGATTGACAAAGACATGACTATGAGGTGCCGAGAGACTTTGCACGTCATTGATGAAAGGCAACCAAGGAATTGTTGCTGAAAGAATGATTGGTTCCCATGTGTAAATGGGACTAGGAAATGTTTGTACATAAATAACAATTGGTAGGGATCCCAATGATTTTTGGAATGTTGGGAGACCAATTTGATGATGGGTGGGACTCTGACAGTTTTTGGTTGATTAGGGAGTCAATTTTATGATGGGTGTGGTCCCCATAGTTTTGAGTGAATTGGGGAAACTTTTCCGAGATGAAATGAGGGGTTGTTGTTTTTCAAAAATGAATATGAGTTCCCCGTGAATCAATTCCATGTAAAATGTGTTGAATGTTTCAGCAAAATCATAGATGCTTGAACTTTAAATTCTTTATTAAACAATTTCAGCACATATATATCTCATAAATCAACCACATATGAATATATCAACCACATGTGAATCTCATAAATATATCAGCCACATATAAATCTCATAAATATATCAGCCACATATAAATCTCATAAATATATCAACCACATATATCAACTCCATAAATCATCCATATAAATAAATCAACCATAAGAGACAAGATATACCCTGGGAAAACCCTCCAAACACGAAGGATGAAAAACCCAACAATTATATGAGTATGATAGATAGATTTGCAGATAATGGTTTACAACACATAAGCATATTGCTCGATAAGATATATCATCTCAGTAGTAGAGAAGAGAGATCAAATGTAACCATACAAAAGCAACTATATGCAACTGTATTGAACTTTCCATATGCCGA
Organism: Pseudotsuga menziesii; assembly: GCA_001517045.1. Lineage (NCBI taxonomy): Eukaryota > Viridiplantae > Streptophyta > Pinopsida > Pinales > Pinaceae > Pseudotsuga > Pseudotsuga menziesii. The sequence continues at coordinate 138,537 of LPNX010436206.1, read as the reverse complement.
GAATATTGGTAACACAACAAAAACCATAGCATGCAAAAGGTAGCACATATGAGGCTCAATAAACACGCCAAGAGCACCACATAGTGCATTCACAAGGAGGAGCCAGCTAGAACTCCTTCCATTCAAAGATTAGCGCCCTTCCTTTCCTCAATTAGCTTGTGACTGAATGTTCACTATCTTGAACTGAATTGAACTGAATGTTATCTGACTTGAACTGAATGTTCACTATGTTATTTGTCATGTATAAAAAGATTAGAATATTTGGAAGTGTTGTCTACAGAAGGATGTGAATGTTAACTTACTTGAACTAAATGTTATCTAACTTGTATTGATTGTTAATTTACTTGAACTGAATGTTACCTAACTTGAACTGCATGCTCAACTGACTTAAAGTGAATGTGAAATGAACTCAATGTTTAACTGACTAGATATCACTTAGTTAATAGGATATCTTAAGTGCCATAAGTGCTTCACTCTTATTGACATCCATGCACAATTTCTATTATTAACTTTTGCATGGATCTCTTTAGTTAACTGATGCATACTAATTGATGAACATTAAGCTCTTATGTACTTAACTAATTACATTAATTAATAGTTCAACTGATGCTTTGACTATGGAACTGATTGACACATTCATATTTAACAGAAGCTTTATAACTTGAGTTCACTAAGACATTTTCATGGGAAATTCTAATTATCTTTCTCTATACTTTATCTCATTATCATTAAATAATTAATGCAAGGTCCATATGTGTATTATTTATCCATCTTATAATATCATACTCAGAAGAATTATTCCATACATACTGATGATCATATATATATTACCCCAGGCCATATAGTCATATGCTAAATTAATTCACTCTATGGGTAGCTAATCCCTAAAGGAGACTTATAGAACTTACTGACCATGATTAGCAATATATCACATAGTATAACCACCTCAGCAAATTGAGGTCCACAGTCTTGATAAAACACAATATCATATCCACAATTGGATATCCATTCTCATAGGGTACCTTCTATGAGAATACTTGAATTGATGTTACTCACAAGTCTAGTCTTGATATTACTCACAAGACTCGGCTTGATATTACTCACAATATTTACAATACAAAATCACCACCTCAATCATATGAGGATACGTAGGAATTTATATGACTCACAAGTCCAACTTTATATTACTCACAAGTCTATAGAATGAATCCTAATGTTGTACAATCAACATAATGTTCCTATATGAATAACTAAATGGAGTGGATGATCTCAAAGGGGAGGGGGGCCCATTGGTGTCTTGGAAAGGGTAATGTTACAAAGGAAATTTTCATATGGGTAAATGCTCATCGAGGAATGGGTAGGATATGGTGAAATATTCTTCGTGGCTGGTGCCAAGGAATTTGTTTTTGTGGCACTGCTTGAGGTAGGGGAGTAAATGTGCAACTATAGAATAGTTGGCTTCAGGTAGATGACTTCGGCGGGGAAAATAGTTCTCATACTTGTGGGGGGATCGACATCATGGGTGTGTATTATGATGAAGGTTTGATGAGGTAAAATAACCATGGGGGTAATGGAGTGGTCCATAGTTGGGATGTTGATGGCACATCAAAACTAGGATATCGATGGATGGAAAATGGTATCTCAGTTATGGTTATACGGGGGAAACATTGGTGCTAGAAGGAAAGTTCCTTGATCATACCTGAGAGTGACATATTACATTAGTGTCATTGGAGGCTAGTATGGGGTTTTGAACATTTTCATGTATACATGATGCACATACCCAAGTGTAGTAAAGGACATGACAAACATATGGACAATGCAGAGATAATAACTCAAACCATGGCACATCTGTGGGGTAGTTGTATTAAGGGTAGATTTTTTTTAGATATATCCCATTGATAGGACTGTTGAGTGTCATATATTCAAAATATTACAAGGCATATGCTCCATTAGGGAGGCATTGTTGGATGCTGAAGGGACCATACCACTTAGGTACGAACTTGTCGGGTCTGGTTTTGGAATATTTATGGGTGTTGAATACAAGGAAAAAGTCACCCTTGCTAAAGGTGTCTAGGTGGATATGAAGGTCATATTGGGATTTGGATCAAAGTTTTGAGGAATTTTTTTGTTGCAACGAATCTCAATTTTTTTATTATCAAGGTGTTCCACAATAAAAAACCATTGATCCAATGCTAGAGTATCAAGGAATAATTCGACTGTTGATTGGAGTAGATGGATTTAACACTTGACAGGAAGAACTGCTTCAAATTTGTGGACCAAGTGGATTGGAGTGAACACAATAGTAGTTTTGACTAAAATTCTATATGCCCAAAGGGAGGGAAAAAGCATATGGTTGGAAATAGATTTTTTCTTGACTACACCTCGGGTGGTAGAGATGTCAATCTGAATGGTGGGCGATATGTTAGACATGTTTTCCTCTTCAAAAGAATCAAGAGCTGGGATAATATTTTTGAACCAATAAACATGTTTTGGTGGTAAGAAGTATTTTGATTCAATAATATACTATTGGCATATCATCAAAGAGGTAAAGGATGAATGATGATGAAGACTATGCTAGGATGGGTATCAATATTCATGGCCTCCATGATAGCTTCATCCGCGGGGAAGATAAACTCTTCAACCATGTCATCATTAGAACAAAAGGAATCATCTAATGTTGGATCATTACTCATGGTAGCATAGATATGAGATAGAGAAGAGCTTAGTGTAGACGATTCAAGAGCTTGATGTAGGGGTATACTGTCGAGGAAGAAAATTTCTATGTGGTGGGTGAGAAGGGGAGGGAGGACCTGTTTGGGAAATAATTTTGGTGGCTCGATTGGGGGTTTGAGCCCACGTTCGAGGAAGATCACAGGGATGTGTTCCCCATCACTACTCTTGGTAGAGGTATCCTCTTCCTCTATTACATTGGACATAATGACTCTTGTGGGGATGATGTTGTCCATGAGGTGTCTTTGTTCGACTTTGAGGGTGCAGAAGGTAACTTATAATGGACATTGAAATGTGTGATGGGACCTTAACTTACACTCTCAAAATGGGCAAGTAGTGTGTCCCTGATTCATTAGGGGAGTTTTGAGGTAAAAATGTGCCTCAAAACAAAAATTGTTCCATTGAAATTCACATTATAAGAGGCAATAGGATTCAAGATGATGATGTCAAACATAAGGGTAAAATTTGTAAAAAAAATGGAGGGAAAAAGGAAAAAACTATTTTTTCTTATTGTATTTTTGGCATATCTCCTTATGGGTTCACCCAAATTTTGAGTTTAGGGACTCGTTGGATGCAGAATTTAATTCCGCATCCAACCCATACCCACACTACATACTTTAAAGGTACCCATGGTACCCAAAAATGAAAATTTTCACTTTTGGGTGTCGTGGGTACCTCAGAAGTATGTAGTGTGGGTAGGAGTCCCCAAAATCGAAATTTGGGTGAAACATAAGGAGATATGTGAATAATACAATAAAAAATGTTTTTTCCCCCTCAAATTTAGAACTTTTATTTTATTATTGTAACTCTTTTTATTATTATTTCCCTTATGAGGCCCATTTTAGACCTCAAAACTCGCCTAATGTGATACACGAGGTGGGGTTTTAATGGATGGTGGGGAGATGCTTATGATACTACTAGGGGTAGAAGTCATATGCATGATGTTTGGTGCCTTTTCCTCCAATGGCTGAGTGAGATGAATTGTTTCCAATGCATTTCGAAATCAAGGGAGATTGGGGAAATGGTGCGTATAATGTCTGAGTTGAGAACAAATAGAACACGCTTTGTTGGGGCATAACAATTTGGAATTGGGAGTTGATGTGTTTGATGTGCTCCTAGTCTTAGTATGAGGGGTAAATGTGGTGCTAACAAGTGTATTTAGAAAATTTCTGATCTCGGGTAAGGTGGGGCACAAATGGGTTGCATTACCTTGTTTTCCATGAAGAGAGCATGAGGGTGTGACCCACATGGTGGGAGTATCATGCATGATGGGTGATTTTATCATTTGTTGGTTGGAACCCTTTATGGTGAGCTTAGGTGTTCCTGAAGATGATTCAAGTGTATGGTTTGTTATGATAGGGGCTTTCAACTTGGGTTGATTAGTGCTTCCAATGGTGGGGGTAATGGGTTTGGGTTGAGTGATTCCCTGATTTTGTGGTTTGGTAACCGCCGATGGTGGCTGATCCACATAGCTAATATATTTAGTCTATTGAGTTAGGGTGGTATCTCATTGTACCAAAACCATATCATAACGGGCTATGGGTGGCAAATCCATTTCTAGAAATGGTGGTGTAAGGTACCACATAGGTAGACCAAGCGCGAGTCTTGGGAGTGTCAGCTGGGCCATAAATGGTGTTCTGCATACTCCCATGGAGGGTATAGAAATGGTATCTGGAAGATAGGTGGTACTGATGGGTTCAATATTTTCTCAATACCATGGTTTTATGGGGTTTTCTATGATGATTATTTAGGTGTGGGTGTTTCTTTCTCCATGGTGGAAAGAGTACACATGAGACCTTCTATTGGGGGAAAGATCATAGGTGGAGGACCTGAATCATCCCCTAGGAGATCAGAGTCCTTAAATACTCCTAGGATAATATCAACATATGGTGTATTGTTAGTCTTGCTGGCTGTAGGAAAGAAATTTTTAAGATTTGCGGATGTGTTGGGGTTATAGTAGTTTTTTCATACTTTCGGTCAACCCAGGTTCAGATCCTTTATTCTCCAATAAGACCCAAGATATCGTCCTAATAGAGGGGAACTTTGTCAGAAAAACCTGCAACACAGATGAAGTCTCACTTGAGCTATCTTATGGGGATTTCCATAACCAGGTTTCTGTATTTATGTCAGGGATTTCACTCTATAATTCTATGAGGTCACTCGACCGAAACCAAGAATTATACTTTGGTTCTCATCCATTCATTCAATATAAGCATCTAGTGTTCCATCGACATCTATGGCAACATATAACATAAATCATTAACATATGTTAACTTAGTATAGGTGTGACACATAGATAAGTTCATTCACCATTAAATCTATGTGACGTATTCAAATAATATTATTTACATTAAATATCCATTCGACACAACATAAACATTAAAGCACAAAGAGACAAGATATAACGTGGAAACCCATCCAGTAAAAACCACAAAGTTGCTCTTCATATAGTATGAGAATTGGTTTGGAACCTTTGGTCTGTGCACTCATCTTACCACAACAAGATTTCAACCCAAACTCTGACGACATCTGACGAAAAGTATTGTTTTGTCAGATTTCTATTTGAAATTTTGAATTTTGATTAATTTTTTTTTAAAATGTAGAATTAGTTGTCGAATTTCTGACTTACATTTCTATTTTTGAATTTTTGACTATCACTCGTCGGATATTAGACTCTCACTCATTGGATATTCGACTTTAGAAACGTCGTATTTTGACTCCATGGTTGTTGGATGTTCGACCATATGGGAGTCGGATATGCGACGAAGCATCATCGGATTAGCGACGTAGGGCCTCAAAGGAGCAGCGAGCATGTACGGATTGCTAACAACGGCTTGGTCAGCTGCTAAGCCAGTGTGGGGAGGCAATTCATATTAACCTGGGGACAAATCTTTTTCTTTGTATCTATGGAGAAGAATTGGGTGCGGTTTTTACCTGCAGGTGATTCTTGGGTTTACTACTATTTGTATCCTTTTACTGATAGGATGGAATATGGTAAGCAGATTGACTATTCCAGCGACCAGGTGGAAGTGGGTGACATGTGGTTTTTGAAAGGTGGTAGAGAGCCTGATGAGGTGGAGGTTTCCCCTCCTCCCTGGGTTGAAGGATCTGTAGCAGTTGTTTTTTCTCCTATGCACCATGTGGAGGGTTTCTCCCCTTCAAACTTTCTACTATCTACCCCTCCACCATTTCAGTTTCCTGAAGCTTCACAGTGTTTTGTTGGAGAGGGATATGCTGGAGATGCTCGTAACAGGAAGAGGTGGAGTGAGGAAACAATTTACACACCATTGATGGCGGGGGTAGGTTACGTTGGACGATAGTTTGAACATGGTGGGGTGGTGGAGGGTGCTGTAAATGGATCAGGCTCAACGACGGACTTGGGCGGAGGCTCGAAAAATTTAGGGTTTACAGGTTGCAGATCTCTGCAAGAGGAGGAACAAGGTTCCATTTACCATTTCATTGGACCTATTGAGCCATGGGGCTACCCTAGTCCAGGATGGGAAGGGTTTTTTGGAACAGGATCCAACAGTGAGGGTGAAGCTAGGTATGTAATAATTGGTGGTCATAAGAGGAACCGTAAAAACTTGATTACATAAAAGAGGGCTAGATACAATTACTCGGTGGGTGAGGAAATTGTTCACCATCATGTTCTACATATGGCCAACTGGAGTCTGGTGGGACGAGTCTTGGGTGGATTATTCTCTCTGTAGATTGTGGTATAGTGGGTAGCAAATAGCTGGTTGGAGCCCCTGGGATTTGTTCCAGAAGTGGTGTCCCTTACCAGAGGGTGGTTTGCATTTAACTTTATGCAACCAGAACATATTCAGTGGGTTTTAACCTGCAATTGAATGCTAGATCATTCTCCTATGCTTCTCAAACCTTGGCACCCCCTTTTCAATTCCAGCAGGGAAGGAGTTGATATTGTGCCATTCTGGGTGTGGCTTCTAGGAATCCCACTTCAATACTGGATGGAGGAACATTTAAAAAACATCGGGAACATTCTGGGGAAATTTTTAGACGAACACCTCTCCTTCCCAGAGACTAAATAGCGGAAGGTTTCCAGAATATTGGTCAGCCTAAATGTTCGACAAGGGCTAGCAGAAGACATGATGTTGAGTTGGTGGCCCTATGTTATTAAGCAAAATTTGGACTATGAAAATGTCCCTTTTCATTGTAAGCATTGTCATGCTTATGGGAACCCGATCTTATATTGCAAGCTCTCATTCTGAACCCTCAATGGTTGTTGACACCAACAGGGAGAAAAGGAGGCTGGGGTGGCAGAGGGATTTACATAACTGCCTTCTACTCTACCCTCTATGCCTATGGATCCTGTTAGTGCTTAGGTGGATGATAACAGTCAAGAGGAGGAGGAGTTGGTTCCATTACCGGCTGTGGAGGTGGGCATACTAGTTGGCCTCCAAATCTTGAAGGAGATTCCATTCTCGGGTATTTCCTCTTTCTCACTTTCCCCTTCCTTAAATTTATTTGCAAATAATGTTACTATTTCTAGTTTGGATTGGGTGGAGGGTTTAAAAAAGTTGACTATCTCATCTCGGCTCACACCAGCCACTTTACCCATATCTGTTGCTTCTTTGGAGGAGTCTTCCCTGCCTGCTAAACTTGACCCCATTATAGGTGATGTTAACTCTCCTCTATCCCCTCCAGACTCGTCGAATTCTGGTTATTTCATCCAGTTTATCTCCAAGATGGACTCAAGAGGTTTGGGAAAAGGTACGGACATAGCTTCTAAAGGGATAGGAATGAAATACTTTATTTCCAAGGCACAATCTAAAGAAAAAAAGGATCTCTTGGAAGGGAAAAACAATTTATTGAGAGGGCGTTTAGAGCAGTGTGAGCCCATAAGAAGGGTCATAGATGAAACTTATGTCCTTCAATTGTCGGAGTCGGGCTGGTCCCCATAAAATATTATAACTCAAGAGGGTGGTTGGCTTGGATCACCCTGATATTTTGCTGTTACAAGAAATTGTCAAGGGGGGTCTGGAAATCAAATGGAATGAAAGAATTGTTAAGGCTTTGAACTTGTGGGGTATGGAGTCGGTTCTTGGATTGAAATTTTTGGCAATGGATCTAGAGGTCTCTTTTACTATTTTTAATATTTATGGTCCGTATCTAAATAGGACCCCCTTTCGAGATGCCCTATTTAACAATACTCAACAATGCAAAAATATAAGACTTGCCAACATCTTATCTTCCATTAAAGACATTCTAAAATATTTTGTTTCCTTTTCATGCCGACATGTTTACAAGGATAACAACAAAGAGGCAGAAAAATCCTCAAAGGAGGGGTTGCATATGGCACTGGGGATTTAGAATATAAGAGAACGTCGAGAGGGAAACATGCAGGAATATCACGACATACCATTTATATAGGACTATTCTTGAACAATTTGTAGTTATTTTAAATTTTGAACAGGTTGCTAAAGGTTGTCAAAGACAACATCTTTTTTATATTTTGAACATTGTAGCATACTTACGACAACAATACTGGTTTTTAATTTTTTTTGCTATGTTGTGGGACATATTGAAGACTTTCAGAGTCATTTTTCTAAACGAGCTATCAACTGATTAGAAATACACATTTTTGTGTATCTACAGAATGTTATGTAACATCGGATTGAAATTTTCAATAAAGAATAAAGAAGGTTATGTAACATATAAACATTTCACATATAAAGTCATCTTTTGTCGCATTCTCATGTGAATAATGTTGATTTATGATAAGTATTATTTTCTAAGTAAATAATGCTAATTAATGTTGACTATTGTTAATTAAAGATGGCTAATAATAAGCAATATTGATTAACACGACTATGGTTTCTAGAATGTTGACTATGTTTACTAATATTGAAGAGTGTTGAATAATGGTATGTTACATTTTGAATAATTATAACTATAGTAGTAATTATTATTATTAAATAAGATTAGTCTTGATTAGGTTTAGTTATGCTAGTCTATGTTTTATTATGTTTTATGAAGCTTAAGTGATATTGTAACATTATAATGTTATGTCACAATCTTATGCTCGATAAAAAAAACAAATAAGGTTATGTTACATTTTGATGTTTTAAGAAATAAAAGAGGGTTGTGTTATATTGTGATATTGGCTAATGTAAACTTATTTATTGTGACTAATGTTACCTTATGTTGAGTAAGAGATGATTATTGTGAGTAATGTCGATTTAATTTAACTAATGTTGGATACGATGACCAAATTTGACTATACTGAGATATTATGTTGACCATGTTAAATAAGGTTGGCTTACAATGGCTACTTTGTTGACCAACCTTAACTAATATTGAAGAATTTGACTAATGTTCACCAATTTTACTTATGTTCATTAATGCAGACTATGTTTATTGATGTTTTCTACTTCAATAATAATGTTAAGTAAGGTAAACTAATTTCATGTCACATTGATAATATTCTTCGTGTGGTTCACTTCGGTTTGTGGAGCAACCGTATCCGGCTGGACCCTTAATAGTCGAATCCGACTTCCATGTTTAATGGTAAAATATGAATATTATATTATATGACGAATATTACAATGATGTCTTGGACTTAAATATGGATTGGACACTTGAAGATGAGGAGAAACCTCCGTTCATAATAACTTAACTAACCTAACTATAAATTATTTAATTATTATCTTATTTTATGTTCGTTACATTGCCACTCCCTTTAAGGGAGCTTTGTCCTCAAAGATTGAGTATTTCCTAATGTCATATTTCATTCTGAATCGGTGTCAGTATCAGAATCAGATGATATTTTTGGTGTAGAGACTTGATCTTCCTTTCCATTGATGATTCTGCAATGTATTGTCTGATTGTTCCTACATTTATGGCCATGGGTCCAGTGATCACTGCATCGACGACATATGTTTTTATTATTTTTTCTATTATTAAAGTAACTGTTAGATGAATTCGACCTATTTTACCTTTCATAGGCATATGATTGAGGTTTGTGACATTGATGGCCGGGTGAGCAAGTATCTTCACAGTACCTACATTGTGTCTCTTTTTCTTATCGATAATGGTTATCACCTCTTGTTCTTATTCCTTCTAATTTGCGTTCTGCGGCTTTGGATTTATATCTTGCTACTTCTACATTAGGTATGTCATGTAAATTTAACTCTTTTTGGAATTATGGTTTAAGACCTCCTAAATAGGTTTCGAGTTTTTGCTTGTCAGACAACCCAAATACTCATGTCTAGAAGTTTTCCCACTGATCAACGCTTCCATTCTGTTGTAATCGGGTAAGTTTACTAAAAAATTCATCTTCTTTGATTCCTTGAAAACTATAAAAAAAATCATTTTTGAACAAGTTCCAGGTGTAGGCAAAATTAGCTCTCTTCCACCATAAGTACCAATTGTAGGCATACCCTTCCATATGCATTAATGCATATTTTACCTTCTCCTCGTCGGATTGAATATTGTAAATGTTGAAGTATTCTTCCGCCTTGTTTAGCCAAGCAATGCATTGGTCTTCACTTCCATTGTATTTCAACAACTCTATTTTTTCCTTAGGTGGGTACATTATGTAAGGATGATATTGTTTTCCTTTTCCTTTACTGTTTGATGGTGGCTCGGAGCTACTGGATGATGCACATGACATATTTGAATTGCTTCGTTGTTGGCGGTGATTTTTAGTTTTTTTATTCTCTACTATCTTATTGATAACATATATTTTGTTGTTTAATCGTGCCTCCATATCTGGGATTATTTTTGTTTCTATCTCTTGTTTAAGCTTTGCATTGTTAATCTTTATTTCTTTTTGCAAATCTTCTTGATTTCTTGTGAGTGTTTCCTGTGTGGCAACATGAAATGATGCATATAACATGTCTGGACTGCTGACTTGGTCCAGACTAGGTATGAGTCTTTGTAACACCTCGATTAATGTATTATGGTTCTACGTCATTGTGCTCAGGTTCTGTGTTAAGGTGTTTATGTTTTGAGTCATGGTACTCATTTTGTCATCCAAGTCTTTGTTTTTCGTTCAAGATGTCAAAATTTTCATCCAGCCTTCTTTCTAGTACCATAACAAGCTCGTCTTTGAGGACTGTATTGTTACTTTTCATCTCTTCCTTCAAGCATTTTTGGTTAGCGATAAGGGACTTGATGTTCTTCTCCATTTTTTCGATTTTCTCTTTTAGCTTTGCCATGGTCTTGGACCTTGTATGTGGAGGTGTGTCCTTCGACGCTATTTTGACTTGTGAGAGGTGATTTTTTTTTTGAATAATAATAAATATTAATTAATTAATTAATATTATTATTGTTTTTTTTATTATATATATATAAACTATATAATATTTTGTATATAGTTTTTTTTAAAGTTTTTTAAAAATAAATATTATAATATAATAATAATAATATATTATTATATATAATATTTGATTTTTATTAATATATATATATATATTTTGGGTAGGTTTTTAGGTTTGGCGTGAAGGAGAAGGCGAGAATGTTGATAGTGGAGAGTTGGAGTGGGTGGAAATGGGGTCGAGGGACTGGGTTGGTGGGCAGCTTGGGTGTGAAAGAATAAGTGGCAGTGGATGGTGGTGGAGCGTGTAGGAGCAGTTTGCAGGAAGCACGAGGGAGAAGTGGAGGCATCACGAGAGGAAGGGTGGGGGGTTCCTAGTGGAACGATGCGATGTTAGGGAGGAAGGTTCAGTGCAGAAGGTAGGGAGCTACTGGGAATGCACAGAGAAGGAGGTGAGATAGGTGGCGGCAGGGGCGACAGAGCACGTAGGTGGACTGAAGGCAAATGATGTGGGATCGGGGCTGGACGTGGGGGAAGGTTTGGCGTGGTGGAGATGATGGTGTTAAAGGGTACAGAGGTATTACAGAATGGATAGTGCAAGGGATAGGTTGTGCAGGTTGAGGAGAAGGGGAAACGTGGGTGGAGAAAATAAGAGTGGCGAGAGAAGGAGCTGCAGGGGCAAGGGAGAGCACGAAGGAGGGTCGAGACTGTAAGGTGAGGAGAAGAAGGGAGCATGGAGCGCTAGTAGTGTAGGAAAAGAGCAGAGTGGAGAGAGATATTAGGCATGGTAGAAGTGGTGGAGCGTTGGAGCAGCATGCGAAGCAGGGAGTGCGGGTGATGGTGTGAAGAAGGATGAAAACAACATGGAAGCATAGGGTGAGGGAAAGGCAGTGGAGATAATGGGTGTGCAGAGTGGAGAGAAGATGTGGAAGAGGAGTGGAGAGAGACCAAGGATAGGTGAGATGAAACCGATCTCAATAGTAGGAGGAGCCGAATTCGAGCTCAGGCTGAGGAGCGAATCCGCTCTGATACCACTTAGAGCAACCATAACCGATTGGTACCTTAATAGTTGAATCCGAATTCCATGTATAATGGTAAAATATGAATATTATATTATATGATGAATATTACAATGATGTATTGGCCTTAAATATGGCTTAGACACTTGATGATGAGGAGACACCTCCTTTCATAATAACTTAATTAACGTAACTATAAATTATTTAATTATTATCTTATTTAATGTTCATTACAGTTTGACTCTAGTTACATCCACGGAATAGGTCTAGGTCCACTCGAAGGGGCCTCACACATTTCAGCTTAACATAAGCCTAACCCCAAGAGTGTCAAAGAGATTGGAACCCACTACCTCATATAACGAAGGTGCTTAAGCGAAGGGTGCACAACCGATTGAGGTAACTCTTGGGGAAATCACATTGCTAATATTATTGTTAGTTACAATAAATTAAATAAGACAATAATTAATTTATATTAGTTATGACTTGTGTTAATTGAGGTTATAACATCTTACCATGCTTAATAAGAAATAAACCATACTTTTGTCTAATGTTAGAAAATGTTAACTTTATGCTATGGAAGATCATATGAATGTTGATTAATTATGATCTTTGTTGATGAATGACATCTAATATTTACTAAAACTAGCTAAACATGAATATGTTCATCGAGTTTACAAATATTGACTCATGTAGATTAATATTGGAAAATATTTACTAAAGTTTCCTAATGCTCATTATTTTCACTAAGTTTAAAAATAATGAGCATTAGTGAAAACATTCAACATCATCATCATCGTCATCATCATCATAATCATCAACATCATCATCATCATCATCAACATTAACATTAACATCATCAACATCATCATCAACATCATCATCCTCCTCCTCATCAACATCATCATAATCATCGTTATCATCATCATCATCATCATACCTAGAAATACTGACGACATTTGGCGTCATTGGTTTGGATAGGTCGTCAGATTCTTCATCATAGACTTCATTATTTAATAGGACATCATCATCTTCATTACCATCTTCTTCTTCTTCATTATCATCTTCATCATCACCCTCTTCCTCGTCAACATCTTCATCATCATCAATTTCTTCATCATCATCATCACCGTCATCACCATCTTCATCATCATCATCATCATTATCATCTTCTTCATCATCATCTTCGTCATCGTCATCTTCGTCATCAACATATTCATCATCATCCACTTCTTCTTCATCATCATCATCATGAATGAATAAATGGTTTAATGAATGCTTTTATCGACTATTGAGTACTGGATGAATGGTTTAATGAATGATTTAATGAATGGTTTAATGAATGTTTTTTCCATGTATTGAATGAATGAATGGTTTAAAGAAAGTTTTTCTAGCTATTGAATGAATGAATTTGCACTAAATTTTTATTTGCAAGTAGATGCATTGGGTTTGGGGAATTGAGAGTGATGTGATGTGGGGGAGGGGCCATAAGAGTTTCCACTTTCACGTGGTTGGTCATGTTTAGTAGAGAATATTAAATTATTCTCAAAACAGATAGGAGCTCAATGAATGGAAAAAAATTATACATTAAAAATAGTTATTTCTATAATTTTAGTGTTTAAATTTTAATATTGCTATTTAACTCATCCATTGGAACTTGTTACAGATAGCCTTGGGAAACGTTTTCATATTTTAGAGGCAAAATAGGCATTTAGATGTGATCAATGTCCTTATATACATAGTGTTTTGGTTATCCATGTTTCCTCAGGTGATCTCTTATTACCAATTATTTTACTTGAATATTAATGTATTTTACATTGTTAAATTAAAAATGTTCATCAACCGTAAAATGCTCATTATTATTGTTGTTTTTATTCATTGAGACAAACTACTCAAACTGTATTTTTTTTAGCTTCGTTTTGTTATTTTCATAAACATGCAAATATTTATTTGATGGATCCTAACATGAAATTATTGCAACAGGAAAATATTTGTAGTATGTTGAAAGATGTTTTGAAAGGTAAAGCAAAAGAAGACAATTCCAATCTCCACAAATCAAGGTAAGTTGTACCAAAAAATTATAATTAGTATCGCCAACATAGCTTTGTTGCATGTACATTTTGAAAAAATACTCAAGGAAAATCTGATTGATCTTTCCTTCCTCAAATTTTATTCATCAATAAAAACTCTAAGAACCCAGTTGCTAAGTTCACAAGGATATAGGCCCCATTCATGAGGCAATGGATCTACAATCCAAAGGAAAACCTCTTGTGGCTGCCATTAATGCCCTGTTGTTTCCTTTAGTTCTAGATTTTCTCATACTTGATCAAGCAAAAGTCAATATCATACACCATGATTCACCTTCGACTCTCAATTTCCCTTTAGAACTTATCTAGAGTCTAAGACCAATTGTTTCACCTTAAGTGCTAAAATATTTTATAAGCTTCCGCATCTCTACTATTGTCCTTCAATATAGATATACATGAAAATGGTGAATTTGGTACTTCTACAATGCTTATTATATTAGGGAGGTTGGAAGTAGATGACAAACCAAAGTATATCATATTTAAGACACCCTTGGAAAATGTTGTATAAGTGTGGTGAATAAGTCGCTCTAGAATTGAGATGGTGGTATAAAGTCATATATGATTTTAATCTCATCCATAGGTATATCTAAAAGCAAAACTTCATAATAATGAACTAGCTTATAAGTAGAGTTTACTTCATACTTGTTCCCTTCAATGAAATTGAAGAAAATTCTTTGTGGAGATGCAAATGTACATGTCACCATTTTCCACATTTTCTAGCATTTATAAACCTTTTATGTCAACCTTACCTTCCCTCATTATCCATAAATCACCATTAACATTGATTTGTTCCCTAAAATGAACCGAATCTAAGACAAGATTCACCTCATGCCTTAATGTCCCAACACCAAAATGATAATAACATGTCAAGGGGATAAACAAGAGGGTATTATAGGTTTGCAGTGCTAGTTGCATAGCTCACGAATCCAAAGGCCTGTCCATCTCTATATAGATATCTGCTTAATCCAAAGATGTCCTCTTATGAGTAAAATATGGCATTTCACCCACATCGTCAAGGGAATCATGAGAATAATCTATTATCTCATTTTCCTTGTCCATTCATTAATAGACCCAATCACATAGAAACAATGACAAAAAATTTAGGTTGCTTGAGTGGGCCTAATGTGAAGAGAATGTGTTTCCTCCTAGATGTTCATCTAGTTGGAATCATGTGTTTTCTCCAGGTAATGAGTGCAGGGAGAAGCTGATAACACAAGTTTGAGGCCCATTCCCACACCAACTTGGCAAAAGGGTAGAAATGTATCAGAGTCTCTTCCCGATGACAAAAAAGGAACTTGCGTTGAATCACTACTGGATATTTAAGGCATTGGCCAAGAGGAAGGTTTCCTAAAATCAAGGAACAAGCAAATACTGTTTTCTTGGTACAATTTAGGTCTAGTTTGGAGCAGTGGTTTTGAGATTCTTAACTTCCTTAGTACTATATTTCCAGAACAATGAATCTTTGTATTGAATGATGAATCTTATATGTATTGTCAATTGAATCTTGAATACTTGATTGAATGAACACACCCATTACTAATTATCACAAGGTTTAAGTTTTAATGATCATATATTATAGTTTATTGTTCTAAATTGGCAATTATAGCTAATTCAGAATACATACACACATACTTACTTAGGGCATGATTACTCTTTTTCAAAGAGTCTGACCATGCAGTCCATAAGTTGTTTTTTCAAATTATGATTTTGGCTATTCCAAAATTTACGAATGAAAGGCCCAAAAATATCTAATGCCTTCTCATTCGAGTGCTTCAAGAACAATTTGTTACCTACCTTACAACTGAAGTGCTTTATGATGAGAGATTCTATCTTCTCTCACTCTTTTCGTCGTAGCTTTGGCATAAAGATCCAAACACACATTTTTCCTTCAATGGGGTCATGGGAAGGATTGGATCATCGATGAAATACACATTTAAATATTCTCTCCAATGAATAAAGGTGCCTTGGATTTAGTTATGCATAAAGTAACATTTAGAATATTTCTAAATGCAACTACTCCAATAACATTCAAGGATCTATATGACATCCTTCAATATTTGATACTTCTTAAGGAATTCCTTCATCTAAGTTGTTGTGCTATTAGGAGCATATCTATACCATTAAATTCACCCAAGAATCATAACTGGCCTCATCTGCACCTACTCAGAAGTGTTTTGATCCAAAGTGTTTGTGTTAATACAAGCATTTTCACCACATTGCTTGCTACCAGGAAACACTCCCGTGGGTTGTGAACGTACATCTTTCCCCGACGTACTGCTGAAGCATATATTTTATGAGAGCTGGCCATTATCACAAACCCTAGTTGATACATTCAAGAATATTTCTTGTATTGGTTAGTAAAAAAACTTGCAAATACCATCTAGGTGAGCATATCCAGGTTGAACATGACTAGTTTTCCTTTCCCATTTAATAATTTCAAGGCTATAATAAGGTTTATCTAGTATAAATTAACATTTAATAAATATTGTTTATTTAGGTTGAATGGTTATGGATAATGTATTCTCGATTTTATTAGCCAGAGAATTAACTAATACTTGAATATTGAGCAGTGTAGCGGGCCTCCAATTACTTTCCCAATGTGACTTTTTTCATCTCTTGAGGAATTATCATGATCAAACTTGCATTCACATTCTCCCTATGAGTGTGCCTTGTTTAAAATTCCTCTTGACACATCCAGAGAAAACATCTTCAATAAAAACCACATGGTCAAGTAAATTTCAAGTCAATCCAGGCTTAGTGATTTACCTTTTAGCCATGTCTTGTAGAGCTTTCAACAACTCATGTTGTGCAACGACCATGACAAGAAAACATGCTTACTAATGAACTGCTTGGTGACATCAAAATCAACATCAATGCCCAGGACTAAAATGGTTTTTTGAAAGAGATCCTAAAACATGTTTTTCATGCGATTGTGGTCTTCAATCTGACCCCATTATGGGCTTTGACTATGAAAATCCACTAAATGGACCATTTTTGATTTAAATACCAGAAATACATTTTGTAGCTTTGTTCCCCTCTTTACTTTTTGATTAGTAATATTTGAAACTATTTACAAATGCAATGAATTGTATCAGTAATGGAACAAACAAGCCTTATTAACTTAATGGAGATGCTAGTGGATGTCTATCAATGTGCCTATACATGCCACTACCTTCTACATGTACAAATTATTGTGGAATTTACTTTCTTAGGTTGTCTTCCAAATTTTGATGGATTGCAAACTTGTTTGCAACCAAGTGCCCATTTAAGGAGCTAAACTTGAACTCAATATTATTGTAGAAGCAAGATCATGGATAATAAATGATTTGTTGGATACGGAGGTCTTGTTTACTCTCTCAAAACAAGATATAATCTGCATTTGCAAGATTGCTGAAGGCGTTTTGATTACTTGAGTTCATGGATATTAATTTTTTTTGTATTTCTACTATCTTGTTGTTGATTATGCTTGCTTTGTATTGAACAAAACATTAATATATCTTGTTGCAATTGAGTTGGGAAATTTTCTGATTTCAGGGTATTCTGGATTAGATATGGAAAATATTGTCAAGGATGCCTTAAATATGGGACCACTTAGAGAAGCCTTAATGAAATGCATTGACATTGCTAACTTGAAAAAAGAGGACACAAGGTTAGTTATGTTCTAGGTTAGAACGTTTGGAAATGAATTTGTATGCCCCAAATAGTTTATATTTCTTGCATTAAGTTTATACCTCCTAGAAATGGGATTCATAAGTTATCTCTCATAATATTCTAGTCTGTTATAAATGTGTTTCTTTTCTTGCAATATTTTAAGAATGAATTACAAGAAGTAAGACCTGCAATTTCGGAAAATGAAGTCAAAATATATGAAGAGTGGAATCAACAATTTGTTAGCCTTTTAGTGTAGTTGTTACACTAACAAATTATGTAAGGAGTGGTTTTTGGTCATATTCTTGTAAGAAACCATATTTCCGATTCTTCATAGCACTCATCTTTTGTTACTTTACAGAGTCCAAATTTTTTAGAGAATAATAGATATTTTAGAAAAAAATATCTTTTCTTGATCTAACATGTTTGAGTGCCACTAGTAAGTGTTCCTAGAGTCGGGAACCTCAAATGTATTTCACTTTTATAAATTGAGTCTTTATTTGCACTGAATTGCACTGACCAAATTTGACCTGCCAGGCTAAAGAGTTTAATGGAAATGCAGTATCTCCTGCTAATCAGCATTTGGAATCAATTGTTATAATAAAAGGGGTGATGGGAAAAATGGCTTCAATACAAATGATTTCAGTTCTTTCCACAAGGAAGTATGCATAAGAAAAAATGTGATCTCTATCAAATATTTATAATCAAAGGACGCTAATTCAAACATATCTGAGAATGGTTTCTTGCAATTTATCTGATGTGCAATTGTATCATATTGGTTTGTGATCTTCCTTTTGAAGTGGAACTATATTGAGATAGTCAAACCATGTACCCATGTTCTCTCTCTGATTAGAAAATCAAAATTACATTATTACTATGTTTTAAAATGAAACTGCAACATGTAATCTACTTATCCAACACCATGAAAATATATCATGCAATGTATTTATACACTATCTCCAAACATCTAAAATGACTTGTACACATGTAAGGTGTGATTGCAACACTATAACAAAAAACAATGGATATGCCTTATGTTTAGCTAAGGAATGTAACACTTATAACATTTTATTTTCATTGAATAATTCCAACACCTGATATTCCAAAGAATCAAGGTATTACCAAGCTTATTTCCATTCAACCAATACATAGTCAAAGTTGGATCCGAAGGGGAAAGTGTCACAAAGCGAGATTTGAACTCAGATAGGGAGGATAACAACATTCCTCCCAACCACCTGATCTACACTCAATTGAAATGACACTAAGATCTTGATAGTGGTAATTTGTAAGAATGCATTTTCAATTTATGGACTTAAGAAATCACTTGCACTTATGAATACCTACACTTTTTATTTATACACTCAAGAAATTACTCGCACTTTTTGTTGTTTTTTTAAGAAAATTAATATTATCATACAAAATCTGGTTGATAGTTTTTGGAAAAAAAATAGTCAAATGGAAAATAAGCATGACTACTCTTTTACTTACTTGTGGAATGTAAGGATCCTAAAATGCCTTGTATGTTTTTGTTCGTTATGAAATTGGATGTATTTCTCTAAACAAAAATGATAAAAGGATGCTAGGATCTACTAGATTGATTATGGATTTTCTAGATAGATGTTCATATAAACAAATACATTCAACTTCTAAAATTCATGTTTCCTTCTAAAATCAAAGTTTTCAAGATTTTGTAGTTTCATGTATTGAGGGATTTACTCATACTTTGAATTCCTTCAACCTCTCATACTGCATAAGGGAAGATAGTTCTTGCTATATGGATCCTTAATTCCTTTCACACTTTGATACCATGTAAAAAAAATATAAAGTTGGAATTATTTGATCCATCGATCCTATCACTATAGCAAAACATAGTCACCATACTTTCGTGTTTGCATATTGTTTCATTGCTTGTATTTCCTTTTCCCATTAAAATAGGGACCTAAGAAAGAAGTTGTGCCTCTACTTGGAATACCCCTAGTACAATTGAGATATATAAACACTAGTAGTATTTCTTCTGGTATTGGGTAGATCCCAAGATGGATTATTTGACAAATATTTTTGAATACCATGTTTTTTGAATTCCTACTTACTTTTCACTCTATCTGAAGGCATTTTTATTTCTTAAGGGTGTTGGATTTGAGAGGAGTTAGTCCTTCTACATTTTGCAATTAATTAGTAATTTTGACTCAATACGAAGGCATTTTTTTTGCTTAAGGGAACTAGAGTTGAGAGGAATTAGTCCTTCTATAGTCCTAGGGAGAAAATGTGCCAATTTGTTTTAATAAATTTAAATGGGGTTGTCGGTTTTCCGACATTTTCGGAGTGGAATTTCTCGTCAGATATCCATCCAATCCGATGACTATGCTACACTATCGACATAATACTAATCGGTTATTCTACTGTCCAGAAGGAGGAGTTGTCGGCTTTACGTCCTTTAAATGGTGAAAAAGTTAGTCGTATATCCATCAAATCCGATGAATATGCTAAAGTAATGATGCCTAAATTCTGTCGGTGATCTGACAGGTCATAAGGAGATACGTTAGATTCTGTAATGGAGTGAGTTGTCACCCATTTGATAACGATGAAGGATAGGTATTCGCATAACCGCCGAATTTGGAGTGCCATTGGACATTGGATTTACACCAAATATGAAGGATAGGTTGTGGCATAACCGACGGATCTATGGTGCCATTAGACATCGAATATTCGACAATGGGGTGTCAGAATTTCGACGTGTGTATTTCACTTTCGAAATTGATATGAAATTCCATCGACATTTTGAAAGAAAGAAAATTGTCGTATTGCCGACATCAATATGTCGAAAATTCATATATTCATATCTTGTTTCATGCTCTCTATTTTTGGTCTCTCTCTCTCTCTCTCTTTCTAAATAGTCTATCTACACATAGATTATATCAATTCTCTATTTTCCCTCGACTAATCAATCAATAATCAATAGACCCCATAGATGACCAGAGAGAACTTGCACACAACTTGGGTTCATGCTTTTATAAGATTTTCTGCTTTTACAATTCTTGATTCAATCGTTGAATGACTCTGAATTATCATTTGACAGGATGCATTTCTATTTTAATACATTCAATTACATAAAAAAATAGGTACTATATACATAAAATACAATCATGCTTTACTACTAAAAGCAAGCTTTTAGTCTAACTAACTCTTTTCGCAAAATCAATCGAACTCTGTTTTTTGACTACTTTTTTCCTCTTCTGTCACAACCCTTTCCCTCATCTTGAGACCATAATTTTCATCTTTCTAATAATTATTATGATTCTTTCTTCTCGTAGTTTCCTAGGGCCAACAGCCCCCCAATACTCACCTATGGATTGTTCTGATCCACATCCGTGTGAAACTTCTATTATTGCGACCCTTCTTTGAAAACCTTGAAATATTTTCAATACCTATTTAGTTTCCTGTCGCACTTCTTCTTCAACTGTATTTAATTTTTCCACAAGTTCAGAATTGACGTGTTCCGAAATTTGCAGTCCTGTCGACTCCAAATATTGTTGCAACTTATCATGTACAGGTTGAATGATACCTATAACTTTCTCACCTTTCGCTTGAAAATCTGTAACCCAGCCAATCCTTTTCTGCTAATGGGTTCCCAGTCTTTCTACCTACTATTGTAACTTCTTTAGATCAACAACCTTTCTCATCTTTTCAGTTGTTGGAAGCTTCTTTAGATCATTCATCAGCTCATTGAATTATACCTTAACAGTATGCACCTAATCTATTACTTGTTCTAACTCTTCATCATTGATCAAATATTCCCATGACTTAGAAACTTGCTCGACCAATTTGGCACAAAGTGCCTCCACTTCTTCAATCTTCGTCGTAGCCTTAGTTGTTGCTTTTCTATTTTTTTCTAGTACCTCTGGAGGTGTACTAGGATTTACTTGTAATCCCAACTCCGAAACCCACATATAAAGGTTCTCAGCTACTTATCCAAGTTGAAAGACTTTGGATTTAGAAAACATTTAATCTGTAATGCATTCATTTACAAAACTACTACAAGCTAGTCTGACAACCACATCCAATCGATGCCTGTCTTCCTGCGAAGTTTTTGCTTGTTGTTATGTGGTTTGGGATGTATTATTCAGTTTCTTAACAATTTTGTAGGATGAATTGACCTGATTTACTAATGCACACTCTCTGGTATTCATTTATTCTATTGCAACATTCTAAATAACATGCACTTCATACATCGATAGTGCACAAAAACCCATAGTGTCATGAACAAGGTCCTTAACCATGGTGTTCATCTCTGGTGTGCCTGTGCCAATTTATTGACCTAGTACTAGAATCCTTATTGTTGGAGTTCACATTGATGATGCCTTGACATGTCAACTTCTCAGATGGACCAGATTGATCCAGCAGCACAATTGGGTATGGAGTTTGGTCAAATTCCACTCGTACTTCTTTTACTGCATTACAACGTGTTTGTAGTAAGTTGGTTATTTTTCTTGTTAATTATATATGTCACTCATCCATTTTATGACACCTTTCCTTGGAAACTTCTTCTATTTTTTCTGCCAAAAGGTTGTAATAATCATTGGCAAGGCTAAAAACTTTAGATGACTAGTTAGATTTCCTTTTCTTTCGGCTCTTCTCAGACTTTTTTGAGTGCTTTCTTTTATCTCCAAACATTGGATCTCTTGGGGTCATGATGAACTCATCATGACCGTGAGGGGGAGATATATGTGGATTCTCTTCCACTGGTGGATATCTTCCTTGGTCTCCATTCTTATTTTTCAAGGGGTCATCGTATCATGGAACTTATTTTGCAGATAGCTGATCATTTGTGACATGATATTTCCACTCTACAAGCTAGTCCTGAATGATTGCCTCAATTTAAACATCAAATATTGAAAATGCGTCATGAGCCATTGGTGTTGTGGGTCTTGTCAAGGATGCAAAAATATGTGATGGGTATCAATCAAAAATATTATAAAATTTCAAAACCATTTTATGGACCACCTCGGCTTGTAGATAGAATTCCACATTATTACCCCACTGTCGCTCAGGGTTTTCTTTGTCAAACCAGAGATTATGGTATTGAACACCTCGACATTTGACCGAAACATACACCCCTTATTAGTTTGGTGATTCCTCCCATGCGAAAAAATAAATTAAAAGTAATGAAAAAGAATAATGTAAAGGATTACCCTTTTCTTGTACTTCTTTAGTATATTCTAAAAGTTCATTTAGCAGATAGGTCGACCATTTGAGTTGGAAACCCACTACGCACTTCTCTTCCATAACAATTGTTCTAGCAATACATAGTTTTGGTCACATTTTTTTGACCAGCTTACTGGATAAAACCTTAGCTGCGAACCAAATAGTCGTATCATTGATGGAGGCGATAACAAATCCTCTTTTATCCCTGGTTATCTCATACTTATCCTTTATTATATTTGTTAATGTTGTATATTGGCCTTTCTCTGCAAAAAATAGTGCTGGGTTGACTCCTGCAAGGGGAATCCTATGATTGAAACTATTAGCTTAAAGTCCATTGAAATATTTATGTCAAGCCACAGATAGCCACCATGGAGATATACAAGTAACCGTTAACACATGCATTCACTTATGTTGTGTGACTAAAATGTGGCATGTGCATCAACGGTAATATTCTAGATTTATCTAATCCTCTTTCCCATTCCATTGGAACTATGTGGAAAGGGCCATCATCTTTTTCTCAGACACCAATCAGGTACCTGCCCATTTCCAGTTGTGGGAATTCGTGTAGGTTGTGGTCGACAAATCCCATATTATGCATATTTGGCATAATGTTTTTCGTTACTCGCACTCCTTTAGGTACTGCTGGTGTGACCAACAAATATCTAGCATTTTTTATAATTCTAATGTTAGGCTCATATTCTGGCCTCAGTGGAACATAATCCAACAATAAGGTTGCAGATCCTATTGCTTCACCATCTGGTTGAGGTGTTGTTGCTCATGGTCTTTGACCGGTAGACCACTTCGTCTTTGATGTACCAGATGCTTCTGGTAGTAAAACCATTGCAGGAATCACAGGGACTCTAAAACAAGTTATGCAATTGTCGGTGACTGTGAAACTACTTTTGTGGTGTCTTCCATGATTAAGGTGTGCAATAAAATCTCAAGACTTGATTCTTGAACGGTGCTCGTACTGGAGACGAAAATGACCATACTCTGTGAAAAAATAGCTTTGAATCTTTACAGTCGCAGAAAAAAATTCATGTGATCAGTTGGATGTAATGAAATGACAAACTTTGGCACAAAGATGATATACTTCTACTTGTTTGTTTGCACCGTCTTGCAATAAATGGAAAGGTAACAACGATTTTCGTCACATGGAGCAATATTTCTAATCACTATATGGAAACCGCCAATCAAAACATCACTCCACCTATTAGTTCAACAATAGTTATTGTGAATTAATGACAAAAGTGACCAAAAACTATGCCTCCAAAATCTCTTGTGTCCTCATATTAACTACCAGCCATCTACCACTTGTGACTAAAACTCATTAGGTGATAGAAATTATTTTGCTGCGACAGACATCGATCTTGCGCCAACATTTCTTTTTCTACGACAGAAAGACAATCTACGATAATTTTATTTTTCTTTGACAAACAGAAAGTATGCAACTCTTTTTTCATCTTCTATGACAGATAGAACGTCTGCGACCAAACACTCATAATTTTTGTAGAAATAACACATAAATTTGCGACTTCTTGTCTTTTTCTTTTTTCTCTTTTCTCTTTTCTCATTCTTCATTTTTTTTGAATTCTTAGTCGATGAAACTGCGACTATCCTAGTAAGGTTTTATCTAGATTCCATTTACCAATCCCTTGAAAAGTGTTCCATCTAATTTATGCAATTGTACCGCTCCTTCTTCAGTCATATGTATGACAATATATAGTCCCAACCAATGTGTTCTAAGATTTCCAGGGTGCTTCAAAAACTTATTGTCGTATAGGAGAACAAGATATCCAATGTGAAATTGCTTATTCTTAATATTACAGTCATGCCAAGATTTATATCGCACCTTCTCGACATTCTGATGATAGATTGTGACAAAGCGCTCTACCTTGAATTGGACCAGCTGCAACAATATTTCCTCAACAATGCCAACATCAGTCATTTTAGTAATCCAATTATCCTTATACTCGGTACAACATATTCCATTGGCATGACAACCTCTTGTCCATAAACCAATTGAAATGGAGTTTGTTCTGTCAAGTCTTTACAGGTGGTGCGATATGCCCATAACATTGTAGATATTTTTTGATCCCAATCATCAGTTTGAACATTACAGATCTTCATCAAAGCATTCTTCAAGATTTTGTTGAATAAATCGACAATGCCATTCACTTGTGGATGATACAACATCATCTTTTGAGGATAAATATGGAATTATTCATTTAATATGTCGATCAACCGATTCAGAAAGTATGTGTCTTGATCACTTATCAAATCTTCGGTCATCCAAATTAGGTCACTACGTTATCAAATAAAATTCTGGCAGCTGTCGTAGTAGTAAATTGTTTACTAGTGCTGCTTCAACCCATTTAGTTAAGTAATCCGTTGCAGTGATAATGTATCATGCACTTATTAACTTTCCTAATGGATTAATAGGTTTGACAAAATAAAAAACCCATTTTTAAAATGCTTGTAAATTTATCTGAGGTACTAGTGGAATTTTATCTCGTCACGACGGTTTTCCAGTTCTCTAGCAGATATCATAGTTGCGACAATAATATCGAGCATCTGCATACAAATTAGGCCACCACAATCTTGCTTGTAATAAATTCTACACTGTAGCTTTCCTATCATAAAGACCTCATGCAATACCGACATGCTATTTATTCAATATCATTGGTCGCTCATGTTCCAATACACAGCGTTGAATAATTTCATTGGGTCCCATTTTGTATAACTGTCCAACAATCAACTGGAAATATTCAACTTGTATAATTAATTGTTTCTTCTACATGGTAGTGAATCCGACTGGTGCATATCCCATCCTCAAGAATTGTATAATATCTCTATAATGATCATAAACAATTTTGACCACAAATAATTGTGCATCGGGAATACTATCGTCGACATTACCTGGTTCTTCTCCACTTTCTAGCCTCGACAAATGGTCTGTTCCTAGATTCAGTCGACCTAGTTTAACAATGATCTCAAAGTAAAATTCTTGGAAAAGGAGAAGCCATTGATAGATCTTCTTACCCAACGCTAGCTTATTGACCAGATATTTCAATGCAGAATGATCTATGTATATCTTGAAATGCTCACCCAATAAGTAGTGTCGAAACTTTTGAAGCACATATACCATAGCTAATCCCTCTCTTTTGATCATGGTATAGTTCTTCTTTTTTGTTGATAATTTTGTGCTAGAAAATGCAGTTTGATGATCAATAGAAACTTTTCTAGGTTGTACTAGTATAACACCAAGTGCAACAGGTGATACATCGACATGTATATGAAAATATTTATTCCAATATGGAAAAACTAGTATGAGTGTTGTGATCATATTATTCTTCAAGACATTAAGACTCTCTTGGCATTGTTCAGTCCACTTAAAATTCACATCCTTCTTCAATATTTTCTCCATAGGAGGAGTTTCCTCTACATAACCTCTAATAAATATATGATAGTACCCTGTATGTCCCAAAGTCATTCTTAGCTGCTTTACTGTCGTGGGTAGTGGTAGGTTGAAAATTATCACAATTTTAGTAGGATCCTTCAAGATTCCATCACGATAAACCACATGATCCAAAATAATTCCAAAAGGAGCACAAAAATGCATTTATTTATGATAAGGGTGTTGGTTTATCCCACAATACTGAGGGGGGGGTGAATCAATATTATCCATTTTTCTTTAAAATACACAAAAATCAACAATTAAGACACATATTTTATCATGGAAACCTCAAAAGAGAAAACCACCACCACAAACTCATTAATAAGATAAATTTACAAAATTGTTTATATTCTAATATAGAAAGGATGTAAATACACCCTAGGATTTTCCTGCAACTACAGACAGGGATGCTACAACACCCCTATGGTTTTTTGCCTGCTCCAACAAATAAGTATGCTATGACACCTTGTTCTCCAGCTTCGAATGGAAGGAGGCTTCGACCCCCTATAGACCTATGGCTTGCCCTAGAACCACCCTACCACCTTGCTCTAATTTTCTCAGTATTTTGGAACAGTTTGTAAACTATTCACCTTGGACTTTGTCAAGCTCACTAAAACAGAGACACTAATTCTTTACACATTTATTCAATAAATACTCTTTACCTATTTCATATCAATGCATCTCTCCATAGCTGCGCTCTTTCTCTTTGGATTGTGACTGAGTACTTACAGTCACAACTATTCATCATCTACTCGTTCAATCGTCGCATCATTTCATCCTTAAGTTTCATCAAAGGCACCATTTCGTTCTTCCCATAGATTAGAGTCCATTTCCGTAGCCCTGTTTATCGTATTTTGGTGCTTTCGTAACCTTCTTCTCCAAATAAAATCCAGACAATTGATCTTATTCTTGAATCTCTCTAGACCTTTTATCTACTCTATAGATTTACCTTTTGAAATCATATTTCTGCACCAAGTTTTCTGCTTCAACGTTTCCCCACCGTTGATCTTCATCGAGATTATCCATGAGCGTCGATCTCTAGATTGCAATATGTGGAAATGTAACATTTCCTCAAAACGTATCTCGGCTTTCCACAAGCTCCTTTCTGCAAGCTTCTTTTTGCAATATTTCTTCCGCACCGTCGATCTCTTGCGGATTCTTTCCTGACCTTCGATCTTTCGGATTGCAGGTTGCTAGTTCATAAAATATTTACACGTTACTTTCACAATTCTCTTACCACATTTTTATTCTGCACCGTCGATCTCTTTTAGTGGAACTAATCTCATCCGTCCGATCTTGATCTTTTGTGGAACTTTGGATTTTTTTCTTAACTATCGGAATTAATACTTAATCGTCGGATCTGGTGCGGGAATAATATAATCCGTTTGAACTTGATTGTTGCAAAACTTCATCCTTTCACCTATATTTTGTGGAACTGATCCTTAGCCACTGGATCTATGGTGGGACTAACCTCTTACATCCAATCTTAATCCTTCACGGAACTTTATCACTTCGCTTCTGTTTAACCTCTGCGGTAGTTCATTCAGCGAGAACATTGTGAGCCCTTGATTTAATTCGATGATCAATGTCAATCGTTCAACTTGCTATAATGTTATTCATTTGTCATTCAAACTGTAACCTTGAAAATCTTTGTTATTCTGCTGATTTCATTGTGCCACCATATATTTGAGTTTCGTTAACAATTTTTACATCAATGACAACCCTTTTACTGAACATTCTTCCCCTTTGGCATTGATGGAAATATATTTAATCATTCTCCCCATTTGAAACCAATGACAAAGAACCTATTTGTTTGAGAGCTCCCCCTGTCATCATATCTCCCCCTCAGATTGCACTTCATCCTCTTAGTGACTTTGTAAAGGAATTACCCCCATCTTCTGTCTAATATGATCAAAGGCTTCCTTAGGCAGTGGTTTGGTGAAAATGTCAGCAATTTGTTCTTTTGTGTCATTGTATTCTAATTTGACAACTTTTTGAGATACCTGTTCTCTTAGATAGTGATACTTGATTGGTATATGTTTCATCTTAGAATGCATGATAGTATTTTTAGACATATTTATAGCACTAGTGTTATCACAGTTGATCACTATTGGATGTTCATATTTTACAAGTAGATCTTCTAGGGTTTGTTTCATCCAAATAACTTGAGTGAAACATGAGGCATCAACAATATATTCTGCTTCTGCTGTAGAGAGTGAAATGGAGGATTTTTTTTTACTTGACCATGATACTAAACAATTTCCTAGAAAGAATGCTGCTCCACTATTACTTTTTTGATCATCAACACTTCCTACCCAATCTGCATCAGTAAACACTTTCAAGGTAAATTTGTGACCTTTTGGATACCATAAACCATACTCCATGGTACCTTTTAGATATTTGAAAATCCTTTTTACTGCTGTTACATGTGTTTCTTTGGGAGTTTACTGGAATCTAGCCACCAATCCAACAGCTTGCATCACATCTGGTCTTGTGGCTGTCACATATAGCAGACTGCCAATCATGGATATAAACACGGTATGATATACTTCCAAAGATTCATCATCCTTTATTAACTTGCAACCAATGACCATAGGTGTACCAACAGGTTTGGAATCTTGAATTTTAAACTTTTTCAACATATCTTTGATGTACTTAGTTTGAGAGATGAAAATTCCTTCATCTGTTTGGTAGACTTGTAATCCCAAGAAGAAAGTCAATTCCCCCAACATTGACATTTTGAATTATTTCTTCATTTCAAAGAAAAAATCTACACTTAGGATTTGAATATTGCTACCAAATATGATATCATCCGCATAGACAACAACACTGATGATATTTTTATCTTTGATCTTTAGGTAAAGATTACTTTCACTGGCTCCTCTTTTAAAACCTTGTTGTTTCAAGTAACTGTCTAGTATTGAAAACCGTTCTCTTAGAGCTTGTTTGAGACCATAGAGTGCCTTCTTTAGTTTACAGACATAATCTTTGTTTTTTGACAAGAGAAACCCTTCAGGTTTTTCAATATATACTTCCTCTTCTAGTTTTCCATTCAGGAATGCAGACTTGACATCCATTTAATATACTCTGAAATTTTTATGGTATGACAGTGATAAAAACATTCTGATTGCTTCAAGTCGTGTTACAGGGGCATACGTTTCTTCAAAGTCAATACCTTCCACTTGGGCATACCCATTACACACCAATCTTTCTTTGTTCCTTATTACTTGTCCATATTGATTGAACTTGTTTTTGAAAATCCATTTGGTTCCTACAATGTTCTTGTCTTCAGGTCTTGGAACAAGTTCCTAGGTCTCATTTTTCTCAATCTGATCTAGTTCTTCATTCATGGCTTTGACCCATTCATCACTTTTTCTGGATTTTGTAAAGTTCTTGGGTTCAACTATTGAGAGTAGGGATTTTTCAACACTTGGTAGTTGTATTCTTGTTATGACTCTAACATTTTTATCCCCCATGATCTGTGAATCCGGGTGATTCTTTTACATCCTTCTAGAAAGAGTTTTAGTGTCAGGTCTAGGAGGTCTTCTTCATATTCCCATGTGTCTTCCTTCTCTTTGTTTTCTTCTTCCTTATGAATGCTCTCGTCCTTTTGCAAGTCTGTAATTTCACCATCACAAGTATTTTCAATACTGTCAAGGTTTTTCTCCTTCCTTGGTTTTATATCATCTACTTTCACATCAGCACTTTCTACAATTTTATGTAACCTTTTATTTCAACACCTATATGCCATTTTGGTGGATGAGTATCCTAGAAATATTCCTTCATTAGTCCCAGAGTCGAACTTTCCAAGGTCATCCTCGTTTCTTTTGATGTAAGAGTTATTTCCAAACACTTTAAAATATTTTATCATAGGGGGTCTGATCCTTATTCACTCAGAGTTTTCCACTGTTAAGTATGTAGACATTTGTGTATACAACTTCTCTCCAAAATAAATCTGACAGTTTTCCTTCATTAAGCATTGTTTTGGCAACTTCTTGGACTGTTATGTTTTTCCTTTCAACAACCCCATTATGACGAGGAGTTTTTGCAGCTGAAAATTGTCTCTTAATTCCATGGAATTCATAGAATTCATTGAATTCATTTGAATAAATCCCCCCCCATTATCTGATCTAAGACACTTGATTTTCATACCTAACTCATTTTCAGCCATTGCCTTGAATATTTTAAATTTTTCAAAAGATTATGATTTTTCTTTGAGGAGTGCCACCCAGGTCATCCTTGTGTAATAATCAATGAGCAACATGAAATAACGATCTCCTTGCATGCTGTTAGTTCTGGTTGGTCTAGAAAGGTATATGTGTATTATTTCTAGAGGGTGTGAGGTCATATGTTCTTTTATTTTAAAACTAGCTCTGGTTTGCTTTCCATGTTGACAATGTTTACACACAGAGTTTAGAGGAACTGTAATTTTAGGTAGATCTCTTACATCTTCCTTCGTGCTTATTTTGGCAATATTATCAAAACCTATATGTCCCAACCTTCTGTTCCATAACCAACTTTCATCTACCATACTTAAGTAACATGGGTTTTCATTTTCCAATATGTATACATTGTTTGCATTTCTCATAGCAATGCCAACGACCTTTCCTGATTCCTTATTCTTGATTTCACATTTTTCTGAGTCAAAGATACACATGTGTCCTTGGTTGCATGTTTGACTTACACTGAGAACATTAGGCTTGAGGTTTTCAACTAGAAAAACATTTTCTTCTTTGATCCTTTTGTTGACAACCATTGTTCCTTTGCCTATTATTTTGGAGGATAGACTATCTCAAAAGGTGACTTTTCCATTATTATATTTTAGTGTTATGAATTTGCTTGGGTTACCGGTCATATGTTTTGAACAACCATTGTCCAAGTGCCATAATTTTTGGCTTTCGGTTGCACATAAAGCAATCATGGAACTTTCCTTTTCTTCCTTTTCTCTCCAATACTTCTTTTGTTTGGTGTTCTGGGATTTGATTGCAACAGTATTCCTTTTAGGAGTCTTCAGTTTACATTCTCTTGCCATATGTCCATGGTTATTACACTTATAACATTCTATGCCATATTTTTGGAGTAGTGTAAAAATATTCTTATCTCCCTTCGAGTTATTGCTTGATGGATTCCTTTTGTATTCAGAAACCTTTCTTTCAGTTCTATAATTTAAAGCTTTATGACCAAAATTATTACAAGAAAATAAGTGACCTAAAAATATATGTAGATATCTATTTGGTCTCTTGGGTGATATATTATTTCTATTTTTATCTTGAGAAATTAAGCCTTATTTCTTGCTTCCTTCCTTTTTAGTTGGAGTCTTTAGTACTTCAGCATAGCTTTTCTTGCTTTCTTCTTGATTGGTGACATGATAACTCTCTGGCTTCTTCTCTTTAACAAACCCTAAACCATACCTATCACTTGATGGTATTTGGCTACTCAGAATGTCATCTAGAACCCTTGACCTATTCTCAAATTTTGATTTGATAGATCCTTCATCAAGATTTCTCTTGAATTGCATGATTCCTTATGCAAGCTTCTCAGACTCATGTATTCTTATTTTGAGTTGTAGGTTTAGGTACTCCTCAACCTTTTTGGCATCTAGAAGTTGAGCTTCCAACTGACTAATGATAATATTTGACTGTTTGTCCTTTTCATACATTTCTCAACTTCTTCAAGGGTGATAACAAGTTCAACTCTTAGGTCTACTTCTCCTTCTACATCTGAGTCACTATTTGAGGCTTTAGCATCTAGGCCAATAAAAAAAACTTCAGTTTCCTCAACTTCACTTCCATCTAAATCTTCACTGTCTTCCATGGTGTAAAAAAGTTTGTTTTTCGCATAGGGTTTTTTTCTTGTTTCTTAGTTTACCCTTTTTGAACCTCGAAGTTTCCTTTTCTTCATTCTCATCTTGTCTAGTGTAGGTGCATTTAGAGGAAAAATGTCCAATATTTCCACATTTAAAGCACTTTAAAGGTAACTTCCCCTTGTATTTTCTAGTCCCTCTCTCAAGTTTATTAATGAAAAGAGCTTCCTCATCATTTCAGTTTTCTGATTGATTGTTTAATGAGGCTTTAAAAGTTGCTTCTTTTGTTGAAGATCCATTTTGTCCTATTATCATCTCACACATAGTGAGAATTCCATGTAACTCATCCATTGTTACCTATTTAATATCATCTTGTTCTTCTAAGGTAGATACCTTTGGGTCATATCTCATTGGTAATGTTCTTAGTACCTTGCTTACCACTTCCTTTTCTTTTAGTTTTCTTCCAAGCCCTCTGATCGCATTAAAAAATTCATCTACACAAAGAAGGTATTCATCAATACTCTCTTCTTCTTTCATTTTAAGAATTTTAAATTGACCTTTATATGTTTGAATTTTGGATTCTTTGACCTTAGATTCTCCTTCATAGATAATGTTCAACTTGTCCCAAGCTTGTTTGGCAGATGTGCATTGCATAACTTTAGTAAATATCGAGTTTGTTAAACCACTTAATATTGTGTTTAGGTATTTGGAATTACCTTCATATTCACCTAGTTCAACTGTGTCTGTAGGGTATTGGTTTCCTATTTTAAGCTCCTTTTCTGTTGTTTCCCAAAACTTCCATCCCAGGGAAATCAGATGACACCTCATTCTTACACTCTAGTAAGTATAATTTTCTCTGGTAAATAGTGGAGGTTTGTTAGTGGCCAATCCTTATTGTTGATCCATTGTGATTTTGGATGGGATCTTCCTTCCAGTGGTTAAGCTATTGTGAAGGAACCTCATTCTGGTACAAATTTTTGGTTTATCCCACAATACCGAGAGGGGGGGGGGTGAATCAATATTTTTTGTTTTTCTTTAAAATACACAAAAATAAACAATTAAGAAACATATTTTATCATGGAAACCTCAAAAGATCAAACCACCAACACAAACTCATTAATAAGAAAAATTTACAAAACTGTTTATCTGCTACTATAGAAAGGATGTAAACACACCCTAGGATTTTCCTGCAGCTACAGACATGAATGCTACAACACCCCTATGGATTTTTGCTTGCTCCAATAGACAAGGATGCTATGACACCCTATTCTCTAGCTTCGAATGGAAGGAGTACTTCGCCCCCCTACAGACCTGTGGCCTGCCCTAGCACCACCCTACCACCCTGTTCTTATTTTCTCATTATTTTGGAATAATTTGCAAGCTATTCACCTTGGACTTTGTCAAGCTCACTAAAACATAGACACTAATTCTTTACACATTTATTCAATAAATACTCTTTACCTATTTCCTCTCAACACATCTCTCCATAGCTGTGCTCTTTCACTTTAGATCGTGACTGTTTACTTTCAGTCACAACTATTCATCATCTGCTCATTCAACTGTCACATCATTTCATCCTTAAGTTCAGCAAAGGAACCGTTTAGTTCTTCCCATAGATTAGAGTCCATTTTCGCATCCTTGTTGATAATTTTCTAGTGCTTTCGTAATATTCATCTCCATATTCAATCCAGACAGTTGATCTTATGCCTGAATCTCTCCAGACCCTTGATCTACTCTATATATTTCCCATTTGAAATGATATTTCCACACCAAGTTTTCTGCTTTAATGTTTCCCCACCGTTGATATTCATCGGGATTCTCCATGAGCATCGATCTCCAGATTGCGGGATGCAGAAATGTAAGATTTCCTCAAATCATATCTTGACTTTCCGCAAGATATTTTTTGCAAGCTCCTTTCTGTAAGTTCCTTTCTACAAGGTTCTTTCCGCAAGCTCCTTTTCACAAGCTTCTTTCTACAATATTTCTTCTGCACCATCGATATCTTGCAGAATATTCCTAACCTTCGATCTTCCAGATTGTAGGTTTCTAGTTCATAAAATATTTACATGTTACTTCCTCAATTCTCTTTCTGCATTTTTCTTCTGCATCGTCGATATCTTTTAGCAGAACCAATCTCAGCCGTCCGATCTTGATCTTTTACGGAACTTTGGATTTTCTGCTTAACTGTCATAATTAATCCTTAATCGTCGGATCTAGTGCAGGACTAATATGAGCCGTTTGATCTTGATTTTTCTGAAACTTCATCCTTCCGCCTATCTTTTGCGGAACTAATTCTCAGCCGCTGGATCTATGGCAGGACTAACCTCTACCGTCCAATATTAATCCTTCATGGAACTTTATCACTTCTCCCGTGTTTAACCTCTGTGCTATTTTATTCAGTAAGAACATTGTGAGGTGTCTATTTACTTGGATGATCGATCTTAGTCCTTCAATTTTCCAAAAGGTTATTCATTTTTCATTCAACTTGTAACTTGCAACAACTTTGTTATTCTGCTGATTTCAGTGTGCCACCATATCTTTAACTTTCGTTAGTAGTTTTGACTTCAATAACAACAATTTTACTCAACAAAGGGAAATATGGTACTGTTGACATCATTCCAGCATCATTATGAGACTCTCAATATGATCTTTTATGAGCCCAAATACCATTCAATCATCAAAATAGACTTCAAGAAACTTATGAATAAAATCTTTGAAAGCAACCATGACTGTCCTAAAAAATATAGTGGGAGCATTCTTGATTCCAAAGGGAATCACTGTATACTAGAAACATCCCCACTCCATCACAAAGGTTGTTTTTGTCGATCCTTTTTCACAACTACGATCTGATGGTAACCAGACAATCCATAAGTGAATGAATAGACTTCTTGACCCCCGACACTCTCCAATAATTCATCTAAAATAGGGTCAGAAATGGGTCGTGTAGGAAGACATCATTCAAATTCCTTAGGCCAAAGCAAATACACACTTTAACAGTAGTTTTCTTATCTTGTACCACCATCGGGCTGATCCACTCAGATTCTTCAACATGTTTTATGATACCCGCATCTATTATTTGATCTAACTCTATCTTAACCTTTTATTTGTACCATAGATTAAGTCGACATGGTCGTTTCTTAACAATTTTTGTGTCGGGATTCAATGGAATCTTCATTTCTCCAAGATCTCTAACAATTCCCTTCATTTCAAAAAAAATAATGAGGAACAGATATTGAAAATCATGCGACAAGTCTATAATCTTTCCAACAGTTTCATTGACCCAATAATCTCCAATGTTGGTGAACTTTGGATTCTCTGGGGAGCTAATGTTTATTTTCTTAATATTCAATGGATTCAAAATGTTACGAAGATAAATAGGAAATAAAATAATAATTGATAATTATAATAGTTTAGGATAATTAATGAAACATTAATTGTAAATGAGGACGTGACCTTCCATGTAAATGGCCAACCATATTTAAAGGTGACCTATCTAGTTGTAAATCATCCATTAATTATTATATTCATACATCATTTCATCAAATAGAAGTCAGATACGCTTCATAAAGTAAAACAACTTGATACGGTTGTGACGTTGGTATCAAAATGGATTCACTCCTGCTATTCTGAGCTTAGATTCGGTTCCTCCAAAACCCTCCACTGCCATCCTCATAAACCTAAATTTTTATAAAAAAATTGTGCAATAATATTTATAATTCTATATCAATTATTTTATAAAAATTCAANTATATATATATATATATATATATATATATAATTATAATAATAATTATTTTAAATAATATTATTACAATTAATATTTTATTATTAAAATTTTTCTATTACTCATTATTATTTTAATAATAATAATAATGATAATAATTATTTATTAAAATAATTGAGCTTATCAAAAAGCCATTAAGTGTCATTAGCCTCCATATAAGGAAAAATAACGTCCAAATACACACCTCCGCATACAAGGACCAAGACCATGGTTGAATTAAAAGACCAAATTGACAAATTGGAGAAGGACATCAAGGCCCTCGTCGTCGTATCTTACTTGTCCATATGGTGCTTCTTGATCTGTCCCCGTCGTAGCACCTCCTCTAGTTACAACAAAAATATTTGTCTCTCTTGGTTCAACATATATCTTTTGTATGTTCAGATTGGGATTCTAAGGTGGGTTCTATTTTCCCACGTTCCTATCCTGGAATTTCACAATCAATTGATGGCATTCTTCGACTGTATGGTTAAAGGATTTACAATATGAACGAGTCGTAGTAGGATTTGTGTAGTCCCTAGAAAAGTGTTCATGCTGTCCATAATTATAACATATAACTTGGCCTCTTCCATGACTATATCCTTCTCCTTGTCCTCATCCTATAAAAATTCCACCCTTGGGTTGAGGGTATTGTGTTTGCGGATATTGAGCTTTAGGGTACTAGTTCTGAGGAAATTATGCTTAATTTTGCTTAGGCTACATTTGTTTGTCAGTATTCATTAGGTACATGTAAATTTTTTTCTCTCGGAACATGTTGGGTGTTATAATGCCTATATTAATACACCTAATATTTAATTATTGATCGGTGTTGGTAGAGTTAGAGTTGCTACAAAATATATGCAAAGGTAGAGGGGTTCCTAGGGCGTTGTAGAAATATTTTAACAAACAAAAGATTGGAAGATATTTCAAAATGAAAAACCGAGTCCAAATCCTAAGAATTTAATCATTAATGTGATTGAACTAGAACAAAGCATCAAACTAGGATAATATCTCACTATTCTAATTAACAAATGAGAATACAATCACTCATTTTTATGACAAAGTCTATTTAGTGACTTCAAAAACTAACTAAGCAAAGAAAGTGTACATTTGGAAATGCAAGTACAAAAAATAAAAAAACAAATAACTCCTAACTAAAAAAGATACTATCAACAACTACTTAAAATGCTATGATGCAAAGAAAACTCAAATAAGTGAATGGAAAAATAAGTAAGAGAAACAAGTAGAAAACTTAATAAAGAAAATTGAATAAGAGAAGCAAATAGAAAATTTCATAAAGATATTGAATTCTATCCTACGAGTCTCTGTTGGTAATCATACAGTGAAAAATGAAACTATTCCTAAAGATAACACTACTAATCCTAATTTCACTTGTAAATGGATAAATTAATCCAAGAACATAATTGTAAAATAGTAAGAAGAATAAAAAACAAATAAAAGAAACAAAACATACCCTAACTCAAAACATGTTTAAAGTGAAAGGATAGAACTTTAATAAATAAAAACAATATAACTTTAAGTCTAAATGATCAATAAAGCTGTCATTTAACTATTACAGTCAAATCATATCTAAAAACCAAAGAAACAAAGCTTCAACATATTCAAAACTCATTAAAAACATTAAAAATGAAACAGTAAGTTGAATAACAGACTGGAGGAATGACTGGATAACAGGCAGGATAGATAGTCTGAATGAAAGACAGAACATATAGTTTGAATGGCAGTCTGTATACAGAAAACAGTAGAAAAAGACCTAAATGATATAATTATCAGCTGATTTTGTGCACATGTTTATACAATGCATAAAGGAAATAAATAAACCTATTTAAACATCATATTTAACAGTGAAATAAACAAATACAAATACATAAAAATAAGAAAATCATTGCATATTAATAAACAAACTGGAATTTAAATTGCATAAACTTATAACAAGAAAGAAATAAAGAGAATTTAATCTATTTAAATTGATAAAAACAATCTACTCTATCTTCTTATGAACAAAACTAAATAATAAGTAGGAAATGAAATGACAGAAACAAATAGAAAACAACTATACGCACAATATAGCTATTTAATTCTGGAAATAAATTGCATTACATAAAGAAAATGAAATAAACATTTACAGTAACTTAATGAAATAAAAAACTAGAAATAAAAGCTGTATTAGCTACAAAGAAAAATAATGAAAACAACAAAAAAAAACCTCTGGATGATGAGGGGCCCTCTCAGCAATTAGGGGTGACTCTCGGCTAGCGCTTACTCAAACAGAATCATAAACAACAACACATACATCTCTTTATTAAAATGATGGAACATAGTTACAAAACTCTCCAAAAACGACTGTTTAACAAATGAAATAAACAACTCCCCCACACTCACGCAGAGGCTGGTATTTATATACAATGTTTACAGGGGATGAGAAAGTCGACCCTTTAGTGGTTGACTACTCTCTATATTTATTCAATCATAAAGGTTTCTAACTAATATCAAACCAACGCAGATGCTCTTCCCTTCTTCAGCGCGAGTCTTGTTTTATTCAGTGAGAACATGGCACACAAGATCCTCTTTTATCGTGGCTGATGGAATGGTGTCAAGCACAAGAAGCATACACAGTAGGTATTCTACAATGGAGACTCTCTATCAACCGAACATGTGGATGATAAGCATGTGTGATGTCGAGCAGTGGCAACATGAGGGTGATCTTCTAGAATAGGATCTTCTTCATCAACTGAACGCGTGGACAACAGGCTATTTGTAGAACTGTTTCAACATTAAATGCCTGATATCGGTTATGGACAGCGCGTAGCCTGATTAACGAGCTGGATGGAAAGCTAGACAATGAGCTGGACAACGAGCTGGATCGTGAGCTGGACAATGAGTTGCGTTGTAAGCTGGATGATCAGCTGGATAGTGGTTGCACAGATTAGACTGAATGGTAAGATGAATGCATATTGTTTATAAATTTAGCCCAAAATGATTATAAATTATGCAAACAAATATGTAAATCAATTAATATATCAAATGTACTCCAATAAAGTTATTTTTAATTAATTAAAACCATAAAAATGATAATAATAAAAGGTTCATATAAACCTTAAATATACTCATATCCGAGGTTGAATAATGATCTGCATGACATAAAATAGACAAAAGATAATAAAACATGTGTTTAAATGTGTTATTTTAATGCCAAAAATGATAACAAAATGAGGCTCAACACAACAACTGATATGCTATACAATCTTTCTTGTCATGGTCCACTAACCAATAGAATTTACAATATAGACTGGCTGGCACGCTTATGATTTTCTGTAAGTATAAGAATTCTTCTGACCGATGTCCTCTAGTATGGAATATTCTACACCAAGGAATCCCTTATGTATTCATCAGATTCAGTGCTCCTTATGTGACATACTGTGTAAACATCAAACAATTGTCTTTATGATGTCCTTTAGTTCTGCATTTGGTACACCATAGTTCTTCTTGTACTTCCTTTTGTTTCTTGATGTCCTGAAGTTGTAGTGTAAGGTTGGAAATTTTTGACTGGATCTGCATCATTCCTGCACCATTTTCTTCGACCGATGAGGATTCCAACTTCATGGATAGCTCAATATCCTTGCTTTGTGATACAATCTTTTCCTGCATCAAAGGAATACGTATGTGCAATAACATTGCCACAATAAACCATTATTTTTTTGGACATCCGACATCTGAAAACTTAATTTAGCCATCAAAGTATTGAATCTTTGGTCGAAGTCCCAAACAAAATCCATAGGTAATTGGTTAATTTCTTTGATTTCTATAATACACCGCGACTCGGATTTGGGATTCCTAAACTTAGCTATTAATCCTACTCGGATTTGATCTAATGTCTTTTGCGGGATTCCTATTGGAACCATAGAGAATTTCATGTACTAGTGCAACACATGACTTCTAAGGGTTGTGATCATCTGAGCTTTCTTGATTGTCTCATCTTGGACATGTTGCACAATCCATACGACTTCACATAGAAACCAATTTTCTCAGGGTATTGTAACCCATTTCCATTAAATATTGGTAACTTTATATCATCCCATCATTTCTGTTTACCCTTGGTACTGTTAAATTAAAAATTCCACTTGTGGGATTTCCCTGACTGCTATTTCCACTATTATTTTTAGTTTGATTAGAAAAACCATTGG
Source organism: Pseudotsuga menziesii (assembly GCA_001517045.1). Lineage (NCBI taxonomy): Eukaryota > Viridiplantae > Streptophyta > Pinopsida > Pinales > Pinaceae > Pseudotsuga > Pseudotsuga menziesii. The sequence goes on along the minus strand of LPNX010436206.1, from coordinate 98,351 downwards.
GTGATGTGTTTCTAGATCTTACCCCAAGTGATGTACGCTAGGTCACTATTATGCTGTAATCTTGATCTGGATTTGGTGCTTCTTCTTCTGCATCTCCTTCAGATATCAAGTGGTACTCCTCTTCTTCGTCCTAAGACCCTTTGTCAAGGTGCGACACTAATTCATAGTCCTTTCCTCTGGTTGCACTGCAAATTCCTTTTCTTGTCGCAATCCTTGTCCTCTTTCCTGACTGAAATATTTTTCCACTCCTTAGGAATCCACCTTCTAGTCCAGTCTCATTATTACCAGAAAAGATCTCAGTTTATCCCCACCCATTCTACTCACAATCGTTCTTGCGACATATCCTAGGTATCTAGGTACAAAATTTTTACTCATCGGACTCCATTCTCAGGATCCCCTTTTCACACACTAGCATATTAATCCATAGTTTTGAATATTTCAGATAGCGGTCTCGTGGTCCTTGGAAAAATGATCTTTCTGCTTCACTATATGACTTTATCGTGTCGACTGCAATTTTTGTGATATATCCACCTAGATAACCATCGACCCATAAATCAATAGCCCTAGATATAGGATTTATCACCCTATTGATTTACTTGATCAGCTCATGACTCTACTCTATCAGTTCTCCTCGGAAATTTTTCCTCTGGAATTCCAGCTTCAATAACCACTCTTGCAATACGATGGGAAATTCACTAAAGAAAATTTCATGAATGTCCGTGTAGAGGTAATGCTCCAACAATTTAGTATGAATCAGTTGTGATCCTTCAATTTCCTCCCATTAAAACTCTAATAACTTATAACCAACCCAATCTTTCATTTCTAGCTTCGTCAGGAGCCAAAACATATCCTCACTGGAATGATTCACAGTCTTGGAAATGTAACCATTTGTTGGTGTACTTTCGGTCGACCCAAGTTTAGATCCTTTGTTCATCAACAATACCCAAGATATCATCCTTATAGAGGAGAAGTCCATCGTAAAAAAATATGACGCAGATGAAGTCTCACCCGATATATCTTATGGGGACTTCCAAAACTAGGTTTTTACAGTTATGTCAGGGATTTCACTCTATAATTATACTAAGCCACTCGAGAAAAACTGAGAATTATACTTCTATTCTCATACATTCATTCAAGATAACCATCATTATTTTCTTCAACATATATAACAACATATAACATAAATCATTAACATATGTTAACTAAGTATAGGTGCAACACATATATAAGTTCATTCACCATTAAATATGTGCAACACATTCAGATAAGCTTATTTACATTAAATGTGCATTTGACACAACATAAACATTAAAACACAAAGATACAAGATATAACATGGAAACTCATTCAGGAAAAATCACAAAGGTGCTCTTCATATGGCACCTTTGGTCTATGCACTTATCTTGCAGACTCTTATTTTGGTATTTTTTATAATTCATATATTCATATCTCGTATCATGCTCTTTTTGGTTTTGGTATCTCTCTCTCTTTTTGAAGAGTTAATTCACACACAGTCTATATCGATTCCCTATTTTCCTTCGACTAATCAATCAATAACAAAAAAACCCAATAGAAAACAGAGAACCCACACACATCTTGTGTTCATGCTTTTACAATTCTTGATTCAACTTTTGACTGACTCTCAACTGTCAGTTGACTTACTGTCTTTCTATTTTAATACATTCAGTTACATCCAAAAATATGCACTATCGACCCAAAATACAATAATCCTTTATTACTAAAAGCAAGATTTTAGTCTAATTAAATCTTTCCCCAAAATCAGTCGAACTCTCCTATTCAACTCCTTTATTCCTCTTCTGTCATGACCCCTTCCGTCAGGGCTTTTCATCATCTTGCAACTAGAATATTCATATTTTCGATCATTATTCTGATTCTTTCTTCTTGTATTTTTCTAGGGTCAACAAGTAGCTAAGTTGGTCAAGGGTGGAATCCTTCCCATTGGATAGGAACATCATGATACGTAATTTTGAGGAGGTGAAATCCTTCATGGTGTACATATATCTACGCTACAAAAGGATGATGTAGTCAAGTTGGGAATCTATGAATTCAGTGTCAATCATGACCATTTTTCCACCCAACTCGATGGGGTGATTCAAGAATAAACATACAATGGTGAGTGTAGTGACCATACTCACCACATATATAGCAAGGGTAGTTTGTCCTAAAATCAACATTCTTTCCTTGCTTGAAGGTATTTCCCCCTTGTGGGGTTTGGTTACCCTTGTTTTGATTCTATTGGGGGGCTTGGTTTCCCCCTTTCCCTTGTTGTTGGGGTTTCCTTTTATTTCCTTTCTTCTTCCACTGATTTTGTGGGTTCAGGGGATTTGCAATATTCAGCTGCTCAAAATATTGAGTTTGTTTTTGCATAGAGGGTTGAACAAAGTTGACTCCCATATGAGGAATAGGTGACATACTAGGAGGGCATGGATATGGGTAATAAGGATTATATCCTAGGGATGGGACATAAGTTGGTTTAATTGTGTATGATGTGGATTTTGACATAGGTGGTTCCATTTGTTGTTAGGGAATCTACTGTACTTGGATTGTATTTGGATAAATGGGGTTATATGTTCCATACTGCGGATGACCAGATGGAGGATTTGATACAGTGGGAGTGGGATCCGACATATGGGCACAGGTGGTAATACGTTACCAGTGGTGGTGGTGTAGGATTTGTTTGTGAGGGGGGCATACCATTTGAAAAGAAAATTTTATGCCCCACTATAACCATATCTATAGCAATGAAACTTTTGTTTCGTCACTATATCGATGAATGTTTTTCACTATAGCGATGATAATTTTAACACGTGCAACATCAACATTCATTGAATGTTTTTATTGTTGAAATTTGATTCTTGTGCATTTTAATTGGAACCTCCAAAATCATTGATCTATAAATACATATCCTTAAGACACATTTCAACAAATTATTTTCTATAGTTGCAACAATTTTTCTGCTGATTGTTTGATCTATGATTTGAAGAGCCTGGTACTGGTTTCACACATCAAATTTTTTATCTCCTTTGGTTTCTAGGTTAGTATTTTTAAATTATTTGTCTCCTTTAATGTGTAGGGTCATACATAAAGTGATTCAACTATTCATTTTCTCCTCAATACTAATGATTATATATATTTTCCGCTTAGAATTTGATAGATACATGATCTATTTTTAAGGACAATGGAGGGACGTTTACTAATTAGATTTTTCACTTTCCATGTCACGTCCTTTAATTTTCTGACTCCTTTAATATATATAAACTCTATTCAATTTACTTATGTATTCAATTCCCTATTCATCTTTATCATGTTTTTATGGAACAAACTCCACCTGCTTAATAAAATAATCTATTGTTGTAAAAAAGAAGGTATGATTAGTTGAAGATAGACAATTAATCTGATTATTGAAGTAAAAATCCTCGTTTGGAAAAAGAGAATGTTCAGATAGCCTAGTTTAATGTCATTTCTAAAATGTTCTCTCTTTCCACAAAGTGTTGGAAGTTATGACATGTCTAAAATTTTTATAGGAATCTCAACAAATAGAGGGAAGGTAGAAACCAATGTTCATAATTTTGTTAGCATTGGATTTCGCTGATGAAACACCCTCCTATATGGATTTTTTTTTTAGCTGTCCCATGAAGGGATCCTAACACTGATTGATATTTTTTTATTTATAAAATAAAGGAGCATTCCATCAATAGACTTGTAGAAAAAAAGCACATATGAAATATGTGCATGGTTTCTTCTAACCTTAATATTCTTTACATTTGTTTTAGGGAAAGAAGGAACTTGTTGATTTTGAAAATAGTAAATAATATTACAGTACCAAGCTGTGATATGTAACATTTAGGTCAATATCTTCATAGTCAATCGAAAACAAATTAGCACATAATGATGGATAATCAATGTGAAATTTAGTTCTAGGATCAACATCTTGGACAAAATGAAGCACCAAGTACCTACCTTTGATAGCCTTAAAGGAAACAAATTCATAATTCTAATTGAATTTTAGCTAACCAATGAGCTAATTTATTGAATATAAATGTTTGGGAAAACAAATTTTTTATTTTTGATATAGGGGATTTGGTAGTCACGTGGTTAAGTAAGATTAAGTGGAAAATATTTTCATCTAAGAAGGGATATTTTTTAATAATTGAATACTTTGTCTCATATCAACTAAGGCTCTGGCTCATGTAAGATATTGGCCTTTCAAATTCTTGATCATCACGCTAGACAAGATTATATGATATAACATCTCATATAGCATTATTATAGGAAAATTAAATAGTTTTCATGGAGTTTTTTAATGGAATATATGAGTATGTTTAATGACTATTTTATGTTGGAGGTATAATGATCTATGTTGAAGAGAGGTTTTTGGTGTTCATCCAATTTATCTACATGTTTCCAACTTGCTAAAAAATAATCTTCATATTGTAGAAAATTGAAGGAAGTTCCTATGTAACGTGCTATGGAATACGTTATTTTATGATGGCTCACCTATTTGTGAAAGATGAGTGTGTTATTGAATTAACAACTATAGAGATATATTTTATTCAAAAAATTTCAAGGAATGGATTGGTGTTGTAGTAAACATGTCAAAGGATCTTTTCAAAACATTGTCGTCCAAAATCAAAGGGATAATTGAGAGAATGCCTCAGACAAAATGGATCAATAAGCATATTGGGATGTAGCTAAAGGTAGCCGTAACATCAGGTGGAGGAGTAAATAAATTAAGTAACTTGGATACTTATTAGAGCATTCATAATGACCCAACACATATAGACGATATGTAGCAATTATATTTGAGGAAATCTATGAGATCCTAGGGATCTATTCATGGAATCACTAAGCTCATTTGTATTTAAATAAATAGTTGTAGCTTAGGATAGGTTATCCAATAGTGTAAAATTGGATTGCTCAAAACATATTCTCCCTTAAGATTGACTTATGGGACAAGAACAAAATAAATGTAGTCTTTCAGAAAGTAAACACTATGCCAATTTTTTCAAGCCTCTATTGGCTTTATATGTTGATTTGTTTATAAGAGGAGTGGGATAAGGAACGTCTTAGAGTTAGCTCAATGGAGATGGATAAGTCTCTACTACTCGAATCCATAAAAGGGCTTCCCCATTTGATATTTTTTATATGTAAAAGGTTCAATAGGTCATTATAAGTGTTGGAACAAGTATATAGCCTTGGGGGGGTTTACTCCTTTAGTTGTGGAACCTTTGGAATAAATGCACAAAGTCATTGAAAATATTGACATGGGTATATGTAATGAATGTTTTAGTCACATTGAATATCTTGCAATTGTCATGTATGTTATTCCATCCATCAAATTGATGGTTGCGTCTAGGGTTTCAATTTCAAGGGATGGTGAAGTTGGGGATGGTTATGAGGTTGAGTAGTTATATGGGCCTTAGGACCTTGGATGGTATGATAAGTTTGTACTTCATTGTCCTTATTTCCCATTCAAGTTTTATTTATTTCTCTCCGAGTTGAAACTCTACATTTTATCAACTCTCAAGATGTGGAGGGTTATCAGATTTTCTCTTGATTTGTGGGTAAATCCTTGGATTTCGGTGATTTACAAGGTGGAGTATTGGTTTAGATAGTGTAAGTCCTAGGGTTTAAGGCCCTTCTAAGTGTAATTCTATTTTGGATTTAGGATGTATAGTGATAGTGTTGTGAAAGGTGGCAAGGAATCGATTGAGAAGGTGAGAAAATTACATGCAAAACATAAAATTGGGCTAGTGAATATACTTTTAGGGGCAGAAATTGAGATGAATTAAGTGTAAATATTACATTTGGGAACAATTTTGATGCTACTGTGAGACATTTTTGCAAACTAGTACATACGACTCAAAATTTCTATGAAATATTGCCATGAATAAGTTAAAATCAAAATTTTTGTGGATAAATAGATAAATTTTTTGAAAATAAAATGTTCTGCCCCCCAACAATCATCGCTATAGTGACAATGAATTTTAACACGTGCAACATCAATGGTCATCACAATAACAATAATTGAATTTTTGTTTTTGTTGAAATTTGATCATTGTGCATTTTCACTGGAATCACCACGAACATTAATCTATAAATACATGTTCTTAAGACATATTTCAACAAATTATTTGTTATAGTTGCAAACATTTTCTGCTAATTGTTTAATTTATGATTTGAAGAGTCTGGTACTGGTTTACACATTGAATTTTTGATCTCCTTTGGTTTCCATGTTAGTATTTTAAAATTATTTGTCTCCTTTAATGCGTAGGGTCATACATAAAGTGAGTCAACTATTCATTTTCTCCTCGATACTAATGCTTATATATATTTGTCGCTTAGAATTTGATAGATATATGCTATATTTTTAAATACCATGGAGGACATTTACTAATTAGATTTTTCACTTTCCATGTCACATCCTTAAATTTTCTATCTCCTTTAATATATATACTATTTCAATTTACTTATATATTGATTTAGTTTTTTTGTTCTTATAGGCTATTAGAATGTCAAATAAATATACTTGGGAAGAAAATAATAAGAGTATCCCAAGTTTAAGGAAACATTGGAGGTGAAGGGTCATGGAAAGTGTTATTTCCCTTTAATGATTGTAGAGTTTGCGAAAGAGAAGAATTTTAAGAACTATAGGTAAAAAAAGTTGTAAGCAGAAGGCACATGTTGAAGGGGGGTATGAATATCATCCCTTGGTAAGACGTTATTCATTACATAATGTGCTTCTTGTAATAGTATTGATCATGTATTCACAATTTTTTTTATCATTTTAAATATATGTGTTGTATATTATACACTAATGTTATTACATTGTTTTCAAATCTAAATACAATGCCCCCTAAATGTCGACCTCTAGAGAGATATTTGTCATACAATAGTAGAAATACTACTTTACAAGGTGAGGAACACGGAGATCATAATATTCAAGATTGATTTCTTAATGATCCAATGGACGAATATGACATTATTGATACAAATGGCGAATATGAGATAAATATATTGATCCAAGACACATTTGCTCTAATGGATGAGGACAATCTCCTTGATATTCATGATATTCCTATACTCGAGAAGTCCCAAGAACCTCTTTATGAAGTCTCAAATTCTATCTGCTATATTGTTGTTGGTGAACTTGAAGGTTTTGAATGGTTTAACAAATACTTTTTTCACACAATATATTGTTATAATAGTAGAGTCAAGCTAAACTAGTTAACCTATCTAAGTAACGAACAACATATCATAAAAGATAAGAACAAGAAAATAAAAGGACAAGAGAACACCGATATACGTGGTTCGCCCTAATGGGTTACATCCACAGTAAGGTAATCTTCTATTATCTCCAGAATTTTTTCTCCAATCTTACAAGAGAGAAAAGCACAAATACCCCAAAGAATATAGATGATGTATAACAGTGTCACAATAGTACCACTACTACATCAAGAATACATGATATGTAGAGAATCACTTGACCCTATTATATACTAAGAGATGAGGAGGAATTACTCTCACATATTGCATGTGGGATAGTATAATTCTCCAAAATAACATCTCTTAATACAATACCATGGACAAATACTCTACACAAATAAATACACCACCATATAACTATGGGTTAAATGTATTACTCTTTTACATAAGATTGTAGACAACTTCCGACATAATACAAAGACATTATTACCTTCTAAGGAATATAATATATTCCAACACTCCCCCTTAATAATGGCTGGGAGAAGGGCCCACACTGACACTAAGGAAGGAAGGAGTCATTACTGCTCCCCCTTGATGACAACTTCTAGAAGAACCAAAGCTGAAAAAGAAGAACACTTCGGTTGATGGAATTTGACGATGAACAACCGCTTCTCACTGAATCATGAAAGTTCACACGAACCAGGTTGTACAATGAAAGAACCAACAATAAAATGCCGAGAACATGTGATGTAAATTGCAAGATGCCCAGATCACCACAAGAATCGTCACAACCATACATGATAGCTGAAGAACTCTGATATAACATCCACACTAGTGTAGAGATACCTTCTGACGGCTGATACAACAAAACATGTGCCTAAGAACACCACAACAATGTACAAAAAAACCAAAATGGCCAATACACATGCGAATAACAGACATTATTCCAATTAAGGTGCAATATAAATATCTATAGAATACCTCAAACATCAAAGAAGCAAGACCCCATGGTCTATACATCGAAAATAATATCATACAGATGAACATCATGAATTTAACAATAGAAGATGGTGCTTCATTACTTATGGAATAAGGTGAAAGTCTAAACAGAGAACTTATTTGCACAAGAACTTTCAAGATTAAAGCATATAAATACCATAAAACAAAATTGCTCATACATAAGTGAAAATGATTATATACCAAAGGTTAGCAAACATCATATAAAGGAATGGAAACATAATATGATCAAATAAAATATTAACTTGCTCTTTAAGGAAAATGAAGTTACTTTTACACATTAAGTGTCAACCACAACATATAAATAGTAAGCCAAATATTTCACTTAAATATATGAAAATTTAGCCATCAAGCAACTAATCTGAAGCATAGGTGCATTTATTATTAGCATGAGTTTAATATGCAAGAGATGAATGCCCTGAAAATTTCAATGCTTCCATATAGGAACGTTAAGACAAGTAGGACCAAGATAACCTCTGCAATCATAAGAATAGAAATCTCATTGCAAGAAGAACACGGTGCTCATGATAAATAGTTCAAGATTTAAAGATTGCTCAAAGCCATATAAATATTGAGTAAAAGATGATCGAAATAAACATGACATGAGATATAGATAAATCAAAATGTTTAATATGATCAACATATAGAAAATTATGATCAACTCATGATATCACTTATAAAATATTATGAAATGAAAAGTCACTAATGGTCTTAATCATGGGTTCATTTATTGTTAACACTATGTAAATATGCAAGAGACGAAATGCCCTAGAAATGTCAATGCTTCCATATTGGAATGCTAGAGACAAATAGCACAGGAACTAGATACAATCTCTGCAATACATGAAAAAAGAAACTATATCCCAATTAAATAACTTATGACAAGCCAAAAAATATGATATCACATAGATTAAAAAAAAAATATTTTACTTAAATAATTTAATTAGCAAGAGCATATAATGAGCATAAAGATATTACTTATAAAAGAATGAAATTGCTTTTACACAAAGGTCAACAATAACATACAAATAAAGTAAATAATGATCACTAGATAACACATGAGATTGTCCTTATAAAATTATTTTTTATAAGCAAAACAAAGAAAATAACAAATTAATTATTAAGTATATTTAAAAAATATTAAGCATTAGATGGTTTATAGCTATCATCATGACAAAATACTAGAGATCCATGTCCTTAAAATATGCCAATATTTCCATATATAAATGTGAGACAAATATATAGCAAGAACAAGAAATAATACCTTAATAAACATGATTAGAAGCAAAACCTAAATGTAAAAAATGAATAATAGAAAAATTAAATACTTTACCATACTGATCTGAATCTGCAAAAGTTAGAAAAATAGTAAAGGAAAGAGAAACTTTTATTTACAGCCCTTTGAAAAAATGTGCCTAGAAAATCCCAATCTTCTGTTCTGGTCGCGTAGGTGGATCCAGAATGGCCGTTTTAATTTTAAAAATAGGTTATAATAAAAAAAACCGGTAAAAAATGACTAAGTTACAACCATTTTATATAAATGCCATTTTTATTACCGAAAGGAAGCCCAAAAATACCAAGTTTTCTGTTCTGGTCGCGTGGGTGGATCTAGAATGGCATTTCAACAGGTTGTAATAAAAATGCCGGTAAAAACTGATCGAGTTACGACCCTTTTTTATAACTGTTGTTTTTATAATCGAACAAATATATCCTTGAGGAGAGCCCCGGAATCATGTAGATCTACAAAAAAGCATCAAGAAACCCTTGAAAAAATTCTGCAAAAATCTTACAAAACAAGTTAGGGTTAGGGTAAAAAAAATGTAGAAATATGCCCAGATTTGAAAAGAAGCCTAATGGATACCAAATAGAAAGAAAGTCTACAACAAAATGACAATGCCCACATGATAATCGCTATTAATTGAAATATATAGAAGGTAGTAGATCATAGCAACCCGCTCTGATACCATGTGAGAATAGTAGAGTCAATATAAACTAGTTAACCTATCTAAGCAACCAACAACATATCATAAAATATTAGAATATGAAAAGAAAAGGATAAGAGAACAACGATATACGTGGTTCACCCTAATGGGTTACATCCATGGGAAGGTAGTCTTCTATTATCTCCATAATGTCTTCTCCATTCATACAAGAGAGCAAAGCACAAATACCCCAAAGAATATAGATGATGTACAACAGTGTCACAATAGTACCACGACTACATCAATAATGCATGATATGTAGAGACTCACTTGACCTTATTATATACTAAGATATGAGGAGGAATTACTCTCACATATTGCATGTGGGATAATATAATTCTCCAAAATAACATCTCTTAATACAATACCATGGACAAATACTCTACACAAGTAAATACACCACCATATAACTATGGGTTAAATGTATTACTCTTTTACATAATATTTTAGACAACTTCCGACATAATACAATGACATTATTACCTTCCAAGGAATAAAATATATTCCAACATTTATTGCATCTTCACATGGTATGAAAAGTTGACTATTTTCCTCTATTTTTAGTGTTAATTAATTCATAAATTAGCAATAAGCAATATTTATGATTTATATTGTTTACATTTCAATTTTTTGTCAATGTTGCAGATTGTTGGGTGAATTTCTATTACCACCATAAAATAGTTTACCACGCACACGTCGAGAGGTATTATTGATTATGAAAGAAATTGGAATGGAGTATCAAGCTATTGATGCATGTCCTAATGATAATATTATATATTATGGAAAATATGCATCAAAAAACAAATTCCCACACTATGAAATTAATAGATATCGAACTGATCAAGTGACAAAAAAGGTGCATCGCAAAGTTCTTCATAATATTCCCATAATTCCACGTTTCCAACGACTATTCAAGTGCCAAAGTATAGCAGAGTTTATGGATTACCATGATGCAAGAATAAAAGTGAAGATGGTGTTCTTTGAATGCCTGCAGATGGTTCTACATTGAATAACATCGAAGAAAAATGGCCATTTTTTAAAGATGAACCTCATAATGTTATACTTTCATTGGCAACTAACGGTTTCAATCCATTTGTGAGATTCATTATACTTACTCAATGTGGCATGTTTTCGTCATAAAAAATAACCTTCCTCCTTGGATGTTTATAAAGAGAGAGCACACAATGTTGGAAATGATTATTCCAGGTATTTTTTTGAAAGTAATCATATTATTTCATTTCTTTGTTTCATTGCTGCATGAGAACACCTTTTCTATATTGGGATACATAACTAAATAACATTGTATGTTGAATCAATTAGGTAAGTACCAAGTTAAAGATACGAATGTATATATTAAGCCTCTTATTGATGAACTATTGAAGTTATGGGATGGAATCACTATGTATGACATGCCTAGACCAATATGGAAGAAACATTTTCAGTTCCATGGAATATTGGCATGGAAAATTCATGATGCTCTTGGTTTAACAATTTTTGTGGTATGTAACTTTCTGTTGCACTTTAAAATTATATGTTTTTAAGGTCAATATCATGCATTTTTATTTAAATCAATAATATTTTGATTCTTTAACATTAATACATATATATTGGAGCTCTTCAAACAAAGGGAAAATTTTCATGTCTAGTTTGTGGTCCTAGGATAAAATATCGTCGTTCAAGAAGTTTATGAAAGGAGGTGTTTGATGAGTACATGCACTTAATCCCTAAGAACCATAGGTATTTAACTACTGAGAAAACACAATTCAATGGTAAAGAAGAGAATGGAAAGAAACCACGAAGAATGACACCTCACCTGTGGAAGTTGGAATATAATAGAAATCTTCGAGGTATGCAAATTGTATATGTAGCATATAAATATGTAATATTATGAATTTTATTTTTTTACTGAATTTTCTCTACCATGGGTGTCATGAATTAATGTTAATGTGTTTTTGTTTATGTTTAATGAATTTCATTAAGGCATGACACGAGGAATGAAGAGTTATCCCATACAATTCAGTAGGTTTCCTTACTACGAGCACCTGCAAATAATTCATTTGTTTGATACAATGCATATCGAGAAGAACATAACATAAATGATATGGAGAATATTAGATGGAAGGAATGACACATATTAAATTAGAAAATAATGTAGTGACATTGTAGAAGCCAATCATGCATTGCAAAGTGTAATTAATTCCAATATCGGATATGGAGACTGAAATATTAGTATTCCATGGTTATTGATAGAGAAACAAAGCGATGCTATAAAAGAGGTCATTCAAAAAAGAAGGTTTTCGACGGGTTTTTCATCGAACATACAAAATATCTTAATGAAAAAGGTGATTTTGGTGGTGTTAAAGCTCATGAATAGCATACATTCATTAAGGTAATTATTTACGTATATAATTTCCATTTAGTACATATGTTTAGTATTTGTTGTCTCTTATTTGGAAATAAATAATGATTTGATTTTTGTTACAGTACATTCTACCTCTATATCTCCCAGATAGCTTTGATGACAACATAAAACAAGTTTTATATGATCTTGGTAAATACATGAGGTAAGTAATAATTTATATGCATGAAAATGTTTTTTCACTTTATTGCACAACTTATTGACATATTGTGTTTTACAAATTGGAACTTTATTATATATGCCTCAATCTTGTTGATCACTGTTATTTTCTTGCATAATTTATAGGTGGATTTCATCTAAATAAATCCATAAAGAATGTATTAGGTATTGGAAGATAGAAATTCGTCATCTAATGTGTGAAATGCATAAGTATTTATCTCCTGTTAAATATGAGAACCATAGATCTACATGAAAATATGAGAGCTATTGGAAAGGAATTATGCAATGGAATAATTGAGATCAATATACAATGAGGAAATATTTCATGACAAAATTTTCAGATTAATCGGACAAGAATTTCCCAGATAATCACAAAATTAATCTCCATTCATTAATCAAGAATACAATGGTAGTACAATAAGTAGAATTAAAATACTGTTGATAGGATTCAAATATGCCAACTCTAACTAATTGTTTAGCTAACTCAGTGTGGAAAAATCACAGCCGGAGCTCACTAGTTTAACTCTGGATGTCTAACTCAGTCTACAATCAGTTAACTGATGATGTAGGTGGAAAAAAGGTGCCACATGACTCCATGCATGCATGAAAAACAAATTCTAGACTAATTGATAGTGATCTAACTGAAAGTAATTGGATGATAACTCAGCATAACTGTTTACCTACCACAACCAACTGTAGATGATTGCTGGTGGCACTCAGAGTGGGCTCCTATAATGTAGGGATTGGTCCCAGAGGCACATAAAATCATGCGTGAAGATGTAGTGAGTGGAAGATAACTTCTAGGTGTGTCCCCCATACACTAGTACAATGATAATAACTTCCTAAGTTAGACCAAATGACCAAATAAACTATATTGGACAACGAAGGATTAATTAATCCTACCACCTCTAGGATATTTCAATGCACAAGAACACTATCTCATACACCAAGTTGGGGAGATTGAATTGTGTGCACTTGTACACACAAGATCAATGTGGAGGGTGGAAAGGAATTTGAATTCATTGAAGGATTTTGTTAGACAAAGAGCACGCACCGAGGGTTCTATTGTGCAGGCGTATATGGTATATCAATACATGGTGTACATTAGACAATATATTCCAAATTTAGCAAAAAATATCAATCTGCCTCGCATTTGGCATTTCAACTCCATATACAAATTTGAACGGGAGGTCTTGTTGGGGAAAGGTAGAACGAGGAAAGTGAAAGGTAATTATAACTTTTTTTTTGTTGACAAAGTGGTGGAACCCTCCTGGCTAGCAGGGTTTGCATTGGCTAAGAAACCATGAACCAGGGGCATCTAAGCTGTCAAAATCACCCGGGGATCGCACCCAACCTGGAACGCACCAACCCTTAACACGGTTGGATTTTTTGGTATCCGACGGGATTAGAACCAACGACCTTTCAGCTTAGGGGGCGTCTTAACCATACCCCACCACCAACTGTTCTACATCTCACGGATATGGTGTAGATTTAACTTATTATACAATTAATTTTTCATTTTCATATATATATATATATATATCTTACTCATGTAATTTTTATTATTCCATCAGTATTTTAAGGTAAACCTAGTTTCCTTTAATGATAGCTGATTTACAATTCTTCATTGTTATTTTTTCATATAGTTGGATGCAAGTGGGATGCGCTACATTTATAAATTGAAAACAATGTTGTTTGGATGGAGGAACGGATAGAATGAAGTACATAATTCTATGGTACCTTATCATGGGAAGGGGTGAGTAAATTGATTAAAATAGTGCATTGTCATTGAGAAGAATATCCCGACGAACTTACGCAAAGGGAAATTGATTTAGCATGTGGTATAAAAGATAAAAAGGCAAGTATATTTAACTTGCTCATTTCTTCGTTGTTTCCCATTGTATTACTGTATTTATTTTGTTTGTTTCTTCTTATATATTTATTTACCAAGTCGAGCATGATGTGATTAATACACCACCCAAGGCTATGTGGTGCATTGGTCGTAAATTTTGCATCAAAAAGTTGGATGACAAGAAGAAAACATTCGATTATGGGATAACTACAGTTTTTCAATTGAATAATGTTTCCTCTAGAAGTGACAAGCATCCATAAGTATATGAAAATAGGTACTATGGTTATTTGGAAGATATAATTGAGTGTGACTTTAATTACTTTAAAATAGTTCTGTTTGAGTACAAATTGTACAGGGTACGAATGAATGAGAGTGATAAAAAAAGAACTATTATTGATCATGCGAATGGATTTACCATGGTTAATATAATGACACTTGAATCGGGTACACAGCCTTATGTTCTTCCAACTCAATGTGAGCAGGTCTTTTACTTAGAGGTGCCAGGAAAAGCAGGTTGGTCATACATTGTTAGATATGATCCAAGAGGAAGATTGATCAAGTATAATGCAGAGAAAGAAGACAAAGTTGAAGAAGAAGGTGATGCATATCAGGATCAGTTGGCCACCACAGATGTGTCAGATGAAGAATTCGATCAAGAATTTGATCATCCAAATAATGTAGAAGATGATGTAGTACTTAGTGGTGATATTGATGATGGATATATAACAAAAAATGGCGTTTATGATGATGCTGATATGAGGGATCCTTTCAACGATAACGATTCTGAACCAGATGATGATATAGATGTTGAGTTAGATGAAGAAGATGACGATGATATTGATTATGAGTGATCATCATCAACGTTTTGATCATCAACATAATCAATGTTATCATAATCATTATAATCATCATCATCATCTTCATTGTTATCATCAACATCATCATTAATATCATCATTTGCATCATCGTTATCATCATCATCATCATCGTCATCAACATCATCAACACCCTCCTCCTCCTCCTCATAACCATGTTCATCCTCATTAGAATAATCACATTCATCATAATATTTGTCTTTATGATCATCAATGGTATCATCATAATCATCATCAACAATTGTATCATCATAATCATCATCCTCAATGTTATCATCATAATCATAATCATATTCATCCTCCTCCTCATCATCATTAGCATCATCATCATCATCATTGCCACCATCATCACCATTATCATCACCATCATCCTCATCCTCATAATTGACATCATCCTCATCCTCATCCTCATATTCACCATCATCAATTTTATAATCATCATCATCCTCATCATCGGCATCATCATCATCTTCACTGTTATCATTAATATCATCATCAACATCATCATTACTATCCTCATCCTCATCCTCATCTTCATCATAATATTCATTGTTATCATCATCATCATCATCATTATCATCAGCATCGTCATCATCATCATCACCACCATCATCTTCATCCTCATCCTCATTAGCATCCTCCTCCTCCTCCTCCTCATCATCTTCATTGTTATCATCATCATGATCATCACTATCCTCCTCCTCCTCCTCCTCATATTCATCCTCATTAGAATCATCGCAATCATAATCATCTTCATATTTATGATAATCAATGGTATTATCATAATCACCATCATCATCATCATCGCCATCATCATCACCATCATCATCATCACAAAAATTTAGGACCCTCAACCCATATTACGATCTTACCTACAAATCCTCATGTATAATATTTGTTATTTTCATTAATGAATGAAGTTTATTGTTTAGTATGAAATTGGATTTCTAGTAGCTTTATTAATTATGATATACTAACTGAACTTGTTGAATATTTTTGGCATAATAATTTTTGTTGAAGGTGGAATTTATGTTTATGCAAGTTACCTAAGTGTTAAAAAGAAAGAATAATATTGTTATGCTTGTTATGTTTTAATGTGTATTTTTTTAATGTTATTGTTGATATGCAAACTAAAGTTATATGTTTTATAATTGTGGGAAAATAAGAATAGAAATTATAAACATTTTTCAGATTTTGTTACCTTCAATTACATGTTCTTAGTACAATTATCTTCAATTTTGTTGGTAATATTTGTTACCTTTAGTTTGAAGATAGCTTCGTTGCTAAAATGATTTTGATCATTTTTGTTGTTAGGAAAAATATGCATTCATGCACCCCTTCCTATTGTGCATAAATATTATTTTCCAATATCATCTATCATCTTATAGTTGCCAATCAAGTGAACTCCATTATAATTTTATAGGAAGAACCGTTTGTAGTGAATGCCATTATTAAATGTTGACAATTTGAGCAAACTCGAAGTCTTATTTTCTATAATATTGAAAAGGTTACAACAAGCAAAGTAATATGCTTAAGGTCTGATAGACTAGAGTTGGTCATAATGGATGCTAACCATCATCACAAATTATTATGAGATGTAGGCTGCTACTTTGTTAATTCATTATTTAAATTACTATAGTTTTTTGTTTTCATTGACATATAGATGGGTACATCGAATCCATTATTGAATATTTAAAAAAATAACAATTTCTATTTAGTAAATAGGAAATTATGCATATTGTATTAAAAAAATATTTGTTTTAAATTATGAAAAAACGTGATCTTAATTTATGTACACAAATATTTCTTTTAAATAATATTTAAATAAACTATTGAAAAATACTTTCAATTAATAAAAAATCTAAGAGGCTTTAATCCGCCTTTTATAACCCAAGCATTGTTCCTGGGTAGACCCCGACAACAACCTTTTCAGATTTGAACCTAAATTCTTGTTCCTGGGCGCACCTTGACAACATCCTTTTGAGCTATGAACCCAAAATCCTCTTCTACCGTGGGAAATTGACAACAATTGGTGTGGGAAAACTTCTTTAGGTGTGGGAAATTGAATCGAGCATAACAAATTTAAACCTAAAACCCTCTTTTGGAAATCACAATCAATGGGAACCATAGAGCATTGAACATTAAATCTTCTTGTGGCATGGGACATTGATGGAAACCAGAATCAATGGGAACCAAGGAGCATTTATCTTGAAATATTCTTGTGGCATGGGAAATCACTACGAGTAGAGGAGTTTTGAACTTGAAATCACCCTGTGTTAGGGGAATTCAACAAGAGTAGAAGAGAAGAGGAGAACTCAAACCCTACAATGTCTTCGGTAAGGCCTAATTTTCACACACTAATAAAATTTTGTTTAACTCACATGCACACCCTAATATTTATTTTTTAATGTTTTGGGTTCCTATTTGAGGCTTTCACCTCTACGCTTGATTCACATAATGGCTTCATCTCTTTGTTTGTTTAACATCATCTCTTTGTATGATAGATAGGGTTTTCATAAAGACACTTTGGAAAATATGTTTATAGGTGTTGTGGAAGACACCCAATTAACATTTGATATTTATATATGAAAAATTGAATTGCAACATGAATTGAGAGAACAAGAGACAATGCAATGCATGCTACTTCGACAATTGTGAGTAACCTGTCTATATCTATTGTGTTCCAAGAATTGACCTTGAAACCACCATTGAACCCTTTGTTTGCAACCCTCTAATTCCATTTGAGGTGTCAAGTTCCCGTGGAGTTGAAAAAATGCATTATTTTAGAAATACCCACCAATTTTGGTTTGATATTTGGTCTCCAAGACTCCGAATGCATAAATGAATTAATTCCAAGATCCCTCAAAATGAAAAATATGCAGGAGATCCCATTTTTCCTCTGCTAAAATTATTTCTGAGTATTTTCTGAGTTTGTTTCATATGGTGAGCCAACAATGAAACAAATGCATTATTTTAGCAAGACCCACTGATTTTGGATTTATATTTGGTCTCCATGCCTCTGAATGCATAAACAAATTAGTGCAAAAAAACGCTCAAAAAGTGAATATTGAGTGCAAGGAACACCAAAATATAGTAAGAAAACTTTGAGTTTATCAATAGTTTTTCAGCTGAAAAAAATTTACAAGAAACCATAGCAAATCATCCACTTAGGACCAACATGGAAGATACATGACTTCTAATGTATGTGTCTAACCTTGATACCCTTGGATCATTGGGTTTGGAGGTCAAAAGGTTGAGTTGAAGTGGGGCGGTAGTGTTGTAGGGAGGTTCTATGGATCAACACTTAATGTAAATACATTAGAGGAAATTTGAGGTCTAAAATGGGACTCCTAAGGAAAATAATAAAATAATAGTTATAATAATAAAATAATATTTATTAATTTTGGAGGAAGAAAGAAAAAAACTACTTTTTTTTTGTATTTTCGACATATCTCCCTGTGTTTTCGGGAGGGCTCATTGGATGCGTGATTTAATTTTGCATCCAACGAGTACCCACACTGCATAATTTTGATGGACCCTGCTACCCAAAAAACATTAAAGACCTGAAAAATGTGATGCATCATCACATTTTTTCAGGTATTTATTGTTTTTGGGGTAGCGAGGTCCATCAAAAGTATGTAGTGTGGGACATCATCATCACATTTTCAGGTATTTATTGTTTTTAGGGTACCGGGATCCATCAAAAGTATGAAGCGTGGGTACTCGTTGGATGCATAATTAAATTCCACATCCAACAAGCCCTCCCGCTCGAAATTTGAGTAAAAAAACATGGAGATATGTCAAAAATACGAATAGAAAAATAGTTTTTTATGACAAATATGTCAATTCAACCATTATGGTTGACTCATTTTATTGAAATTCTATTGGTTCTTGAATTCCAAGTCACAAGAATTTATTGTTGGCTTGTTTTCTTAAAAGGCCCATTTTAGACCCCAAATTTCCTCTAATGATCCCTTAAACCATACAAATGAATCAACAATTCAATAATAATCTAGAGTATGCCTCGAAAAATTAGTAAAGTGAAAAGAAAGTGCTCAAGTCTACTTGCCTTCCTATTGTAGAAAAATTGCATACTAGGGAACTCCTCCAACAAGTGGACCACTTTTAAGATAAGAAATTATATTCAATTGGGGAGTGCTGGTGTTTTTTGATGCATGTGCCTCCAATCAATGCTATAGTAAGATTCGCAAGCCTCTTCACATGGTGGGAACTCTCCAAAGTGAATTTATTCTCAAATGAGCAATTCCATTCACTAACTAACTCCCAAAATATGGAGTGTTACATGCTTCTTTTACCAAGCGTGCAGGTGCAATGGTGCACATTGAAATAATAATAAAATACTAAGTCGCTTGAGAACCACTCAAGATGTTCTTTTATCTTTCCTTGGGATAACAAATTGATGCCAAGTGTCTTCATTTACATTGTACTGTTTTCCAATAAGGTTAACCAAATCCTCATAAAGAGGAGCTTAATATATGCGTGTCCTCAAACAATGGATCTCAATGATATGTGTACAAGAGAATCCCATATGTTGTTTTAACAAACTCCTCAAGATATTGCCATCTCAAAATATGTGCCAAAATGTCTTATTCAGTTGAGGTTCAAAAATATTTTAAAATCATGGTTTTATTTAGTTTCAAAAGTAGAGGATATGATGTTTACACTTTTTAGAGTGAACAAATGACTTTTAGAAACCTACAACAAGATGAAGCTCAATATAAATTCTATATTGAACTCAAACCCTTTCCAAGACTAATGGATACTCTCGTAATGTTATTGTTAATCATGTCCATGCAGCTTATAATTCTTTAGTATAAATGTAGCAAGTTGTCCCAAAATATGGAATTGCAAGGCCAAATATGCATGGCACTCTTTTGCTTCACTAAACCAATTTATCTATGCTTGAACACATATAAGTGGTGATAAAAATATCTCACCCCCTGGCTCAAAGTGGAAGAAAACTAAGTGTATAAAAAAAAGACTCGGTGAAATGCATCTTGATGTTCCTAAGATGAAGGTAAATGATACAATTTGAAATATTCTGGAATGGATTTCATTAGGAAATTCAGTGGTAGGGTAGAAATGTCTAAAAAAACACACAACGATTGGGTGAAGCCAAAATGGGATAGATCAGTTGGTTCATTATAATTTATGAAATATCCATTGAAAAAATTGTTATACTTAACATGGGGTTTCCATATTAAATTTATCATAGGATTTTAGGGATGGATAGTTGGGTTTGACTTAAGAATTTGCACTATTATTCTGTAACAACTAAGACATAACCTACATAATAGAACATTTCTAAGCGAAAATTGTTTTGGTTTAATGGACACCGAAGGCAGGAATTTGGTCAAGCCATTTGAGCTCATCATAATATTTCATGTAAGAATTTCAAAACATTAGCCTCAAACTGATAAGTCTAAACAATAACTAATATTTGAGCATTTCAAAGTGATCTCGTATGAATCATATTTACTAGTATTAATTAATTTACCATTTGGTGATTAGGTTTTAGTTTGCAAGTTGTGAACCCATGCCAGTATGTATTGCATGCTCCAATTGCTATTTATAGGATTCCCAGGTTATCTCAAGAAATGAAGAGATGCTAGTAATATTAAAGAAAGCTAGTGAAATAATATTAGATAAGAGTTTCAGTAATCAAATTTATTCTTGAAATAAGGATGAACAAGCCGCCTAGCAACAAATCATAGTAGCATAGAAATAATGACAAACAAGATTTATGTATTTGATATATTTGTGAATAAAAACATCTTATACAATAGATAACTGCAATGATAAACTAACGATAGCGTATTGAACCAGTCCCCTATTCCTCCCAACTTAATTAGGCTACACAAAAGGTAAAATTCTATACAACTTGTTGTCATAAAACAACACAAGATTCAATTGGATGCTTGTAATTGCAGTTGGGGCATGAAGGGAAATCCTTATAAAACATTGCAAACATGTGACACTATATTGTGGCAAGGTGATCGTGGACAGATACCACATGCAAGTAGATCTGATGAGGTAAACATCAATGTAATAGTAACTGAACTTCATAATTATATTACAATTGTTAACATTTGAACTTTTTTATGCTTATGAGAGTCAATATTTCAAGATGATATCATTCTTATTATATTGTGGTAGGGGGGCAGTACTTGTTACACCTAAATATCATCATCATCATGTTCATGATATTAGTGCTCAGTTTTTGCCTCAATCCCCTAGAGTCTAAAGCGTTAAGAATGAATGGAAGAGGATTTTCCATTGTGTTTTTTCATATATGGAGGTACCACCACACCTTTCTCATTGACAAGAGGTGTTACCAACTCAGAAATGCACCTTGTCCTCTTGAAAAGTGTGATGCTTCCACTATTTCACTTGATGCAACAAGCATTTTCCCTTGATCAATGCTCCTTTCTCTCCTGCAAAGTGTGGTTCCCTTCATAAAAAATGAAAAGAGGAGAATATCTCGAGAAGTTTCTAGAAGAAACCCTTGAGATCCTCATCCCAACTAGCTTGCATAGGTGGAACTCGAGTCCCTCCATATATGGGATGATCCCTTATCCTTCTCCCATAAATCCTCAATCTAATGTATCCTCTTTGGCCTTTAAATATACCTTCACCCCTCATGGTTGAGAGGAGAAATAAAGGAGTGAGAGAACCCAAATGATGGACAATTAGTTTTGAATTCTTTGATGCATTGAAGCTAGGTGAGCATTAGAGGCAAAAGTGTTCATTGGGAAGTCTTCTCAACATCAAGGCTTGGTTGTAATTATTTCCCATTTGATTTAATGAAAATATGTTCTCTCTTTCCCATAGATGATTGCATGTATTATGTTATGTTATCTATTGTTTTTCTCCTTTATCATTAACATAGGATGATCTTATCATCTTGTTGCTTTCACTTAATTTGCTTGTTCTTGTATGTCTATTGCGTGTATTATCTTCTATGCAAGTTGGATGGCAAAGAACATTCAAGAGACAATGCCAGCCTTCAGATGAGGTATGAAATATTAATAGTCAAGTGATTTGATGTACTAGGGGAAGATTGCATATCTATTTTTGTTTGTTCTAGATCTATATTATTTAGACTAGGGTAACAGTTTGTGTCCGCATAGACTGAATAATTTCCGCAAAACAAAGTTGGTGACTCCGCTGGGAAATAATTATTGGTCTTTGGTAAGTTGAAATTGTCATCTTCGTTTTGATTTCATAGATATGATTTGGGTTTGATAGATCCTATTTTAAATCGATAGATATGCCTCTTTCACCTTCAAATATTCATGATTTGGATCACTGGTATTTCTAGTTGATATTTGGGACTTTAATTTTGATCTGTCACTAACTTCTTCTTTCATATTTGTCATTTTTATTTTCTTCAAATATCAAACTCTACCATTGCGCCTAGGCTGTGTATTTAGTGCATGCACCAAGATTTTACTTCTTACAACTTGCGGTGCCAATGCTATTTGCTAGTTAATAAGAAGCAGTGCTACCATTCTGTCTCTGTAGGCAAGGTGCGGTGCTGGACTGCTAATGCTTTGGCGTCAACCAGTAACCTGCGGTGCCAAGTAAGTATCTTGAGATATAGCTTGCAATTTTATTTTTGAAGCATGTTTTAGTTTTTAAGAGTGTGATCTAATAGTTACAGTAGCCATTTGGGTTCAAGAAGTGATTTCCATTTTTGAATTGGTATTATTTTCAAAAATCATGATTGATTTTGGCCTTCAAAGCTTCATAGTAGCCTTTGATTGAAAGTTTAATTTTTTGAAAAGAGTTTGATTTAATTAGATCTCTGAACTATGTGATCTTTGACACCAACATGAAAATATCTTTTCATTTTTTTTTCGTTAGTTATAAAAAGACTTTTGTGTGTTTTTCTTTTTATAAAAAAATGAAAAAATTCATAAAAATCCTTATAGGAAAGGACCCTTGATTAGTTTCATACACTTTCAAGCATTCCGTTTTGTGATTTTCATTCTTTCCATAACGAAAAACAACAACATATTTTTTGCGTTTGGTTCATCTTTTCTTTAGTTGGAATATTTGAAATATTTTTCTATAGAGCCATAGTGATCTTTTCTAGTTATTCATTAAATATCTAATTTATTTTCATTTGAAGAAGAAAATTATGTTTTGCATGCATTAGGAACATAACAAGTAACACTTTTATTTCATTTTGATTTAGATTTGTTTTGTGTTTTAGCGAAGAATTGAACCTCTATCCCTCTCTTAGGTGGGGCATCCCTCAAAAGATAAAGTGAATGATCTGCATTGTCATACTTACATGGTTTACTTGTAAGACATTCACCTCATTCATTCACCTAACCGTTCAGATAAAATTAAAGTGCTAGTCTAGGGTAAATTTTTTAACAAGGTGTGATAGGTTAGAGACGTGTTCTGACGTCTTTACGTGTAGGAGATGTCATTATTTACCTACATTGCATCTCGAGGACTGTGCAATTATTCCATGTACACATTGGTATATCGAACAAACTTTGACATACACTTGTAGTATATAGAAAGGTACTTCACGTAGTCGACGGTATACCAAAATGCCCCTTTCATATAGTTGTGCATTAGAAAACAATACTCTGAATTGGAGATCCCTCATACCTTGTTTATATCGAGAGACACCATTAGGGATCCTGAGACCATCTGTGAAAATCCTTTTTGCTATCTTATCATCGCAATACACCGAGAACAACACTCAAGGAGATACTATACATGTACCGTCCAGGTAGTCGAGATTCAAGAAAGGGTATGGTTCCAATCCTCCTTGTCGTGCTCTACCATTGGACCCTACGGTATATCACAAGTTGTGATGGTTTGAAAAATACTGCGAGGATCTAGACCTTTAATCCACTCCTCTCACATGTTTTTATTGCTGGCTTAGTTTGAGTAGTGCTTGTTTTGTCTAATTTAGTTAGAGGTTTTCTATAAATATTTTTACCTATCACACTAGCTGAACATCCTTTGAGATGATATCATAGGATACAAGGATTATCTCCAAAACATCCTTCAAACCCTACAACCCTATCTCTCATGTACCAAGAGATGGATGTTAACTCAGATGCAGGAAGTGGTCCCTTCTAGAATTTGAAGGTGTCCTTGTAACAGAAGAACAAGGAGAATTTGCTCTCCCCGCAAATTTTCCTATCACATACTATTCATTTCCACCGAAACCAGAACAAGTCCCTTCCCAAAATCCATGTTTTGTAGTACGTATTCCAATGGGTTCAATGTTCAACCAACCAACCCAGATGATCGAGTTGTTACTATGTTTGGTTCAACTGCTCCATTTTGGGAAACTACTTTAGGCCAAGATATCTCTAAATTTGGTTCTACTGGTGCTTCTAGTGTCTCTTCAATGGATTTAAATCCTATTACTAGAAGGAATTTTCCTTATCTTCTACCAAGTCTCCTCCTTGGTAGATATTTAAACATGCATTCTAGTAAAATTGTAGCTAATGCTCCTCCTACTCCTACATTCACTAAACTTAGTGCACACTCTATCGTACACACCGCTTTGGTGGAAATCTCATAGTTTGCCTCAGATCCATCTTTAAATACTTCATTTAGAAGTTCTTCCATGCCTGCCATGATTTTTACTAATGAAGTTGGGATTCATTCTTTATCTGTTACATCCCTTACAACTAGAGGTCCCTATGTTAACACTTTGCATAATGTTTCAATATCCATGCCTTCAAATACAGAGAATGAATCCAAACCTAAACAGAAAGATAAGTATCCCTACCTCTTGTGTGGTGATTATCACTTCACTAAAGACTGTCCTAGACATGAAGAGATTAATAAGTTTTTAAAGAATAATCCCGCGCCAATAATGTTAACTAATCCTTTCTCATAACAACAACAATTAGTATGTAGACCATGTGTCTTGATTTATTCTATGGAATAAATCAAGATGATGTCCACTGAAACAAGGTTAACAACAAGAGAACATACATATGAAAAGTCTCCAAAGAAAAAAGATGAAGGTCATCCTTATAATAAGGCTCCTTCTTCTTCCTCTTCTCCTTCTAATAGTCCTCTTACTATTGAAAAACCAGCTCCTAACATGTATTACATAATCCAAAGAGTACAATCTATAAATCAATGTTTAATCCTAGTGGTCGAGCTGCCCATTATTATAATATTGTGGAAGATCTGGCTCAGGCACCATGCGCTATGTCCACTATGGAAGTACTCTAGACTTGTACTATTCAACATAAGTACTTGTTGTGAGCTCTTGGGGCTTTAGATATGTATACTTTGAATACTATTACCTTTAATTTGAAACACTTTGAACTAAGGTTGTCTCACCAACTCGCTTTCCAGATTGCAACCAAATTAATTGGTAGGAAGGTCCATGGTATTGTATTATACAAAGGAGCCTCTACCTCGGTGATATCCATGTCTTGTTGGAGAGCCATTGGTTATCCTGAAATTAATCATTCACCTACCACGTTAAAATATTTTGACGAACAAGGTTTTCAACCTTACGGTTTGTTACCGACATTGTCTATTGAATTAGGGAGAAAACTGTCTCTATTCAGGTAGAAGTGGTTGAGGTGCCTTTAGATTACAACCTTTTGTTGGGAAGGAATTGGTTTTATACCATAAATATCATTGACCAAATCTATTTTTTTTCCCCAAATATTACATCCACCACGACAAATAATGTTCCTTTATTGGCACAATCATCTACTCAAAATCAGAATGTAAGGGTCGGGCTTCTCAAAGACTCTACCCTTATGGGATTCATTCATTCTAGTAATTCCCTCCCTGCATCACAAGTTTCCTAGGTGAATATAATATCCTCTACTATGTACGACATGTCCAAATTTAATGTCCCTACTCGGAATTTTTGAGAAAAGTGCAATTCGGGCAATTTTCGAGCTTTCCTAGTCAAGACTGTAGGGGGTTCCAATTTAATCCAAATGGTCTCAAATTTTAAATGTAAGTGTACGGAGAGTATTTAAAAATATAAAAATTGTCTATGGAAACTTTGTATCATACTTTAGGCCTCTGCATATTGGTTTTTGGATAAGGAGAAACAATGCAATTTTACTAGGAAATTGTGTTCAAATCCTCCTAAGGGTGAAGGCCAAACTTGCTCTCCAACTCACGTATGACCCTCCAAAATTCAATAAAAGAGTATGGGAATGAGTATCAGACATAAATGGACGTACTTAATCATGTTTATGAATTTATTCAAATATAATAATGATTTGCAACATTTGTAGGGTAACTTTCATGGAAAACGCTTAAGGGAAATTGCATTACTAGCTCAACTTTGACACATGAAACGTATAATATATGGTTATGAGAGTAATATGAAAAATGGTGGTAATATATAGGATACAAATTTATTCCACAAAAACATAAAAATCAGAGGAAAAAAATCATACAAATATGATACAAGACTCCTTCAAGATTGAATCCAAAGTCATGGAAACTAGTGATTCAATGCAATGGGAATGCAAGCTTTACACACATGAGTTTCTTGGATTTCAAGCCACACAGAATATAGAAATCAATTGAATAATAATACATGATATGTGTATTTCACAGCATCATCAAACTCAGAGAATATCCCTCATACAAATATGGTATAAAACTACTTCAACATTGAAGCCAAACTCCATGAAAACTAGTGATACAATGGCATGAGAATGCAAGCTTTTCACACAGGATTTTTTTGGATTTCGAGATGCATATAATATGGGAATGAAATTAAAGATAATTAAATAATATATGGATTCCCAAACATAATCAAAATCATAGAAATTTCCTCCTACAAATATGATATAAAGCTACTTCAATATTGAAGTCAAATCCATGAAAACTAGTTATTCAATAGCATGGGAATACGAGCCTCTAACATACGTTTTCTTGATATTTATACTTATAGAGAATATTGAAGTGATATTAAAGTAAAATACATCTTGGGAACCAAATATACTCAACAAAGTGCAAGCACCACTCCAACAAGTGCGCCCTCAACATGAGAGCGTAGGGGAATGGAGAAGAAGGAATGAGAGAATAGGGGAATAGATGAGAATTAAACTATCTGGACCTTCAAATTGAAAATAAAAAATCATTAATTAATATCCAATTATATCTATGAATGGTCTCTCCATCAACAAACTTGTAAATGAATCCAAATCCCTCAAAATTGGTTCACAAGCAAGGAGAGTGAACACTCACCGTGCAATGGACAAGCAAAAGCTCTCCAAAATGACAAAGTAAAATTAAAAAATGATAAAAATCCATTCTCCTTCCTCATGAAATCCTTTTATTAACCTCATTATTCCTCCTAAGGTCGAATTTCCCTCCATGGGATTCCTCCAACTCATCTTAGTGGTTTAGTAACTCTCATGACACTTGTCTTCCTCTTCATGCTCCAATTCTTTCCCCAATTCGAATGTATGCCTCTAATTAAAAAATTAGAACTCTTGGTGGCTATTTTTATCCATGTCATATCATATTTTCCATATGTCTGGAATCAGGTCTGAATTTTTCATACTTGTCATAGAATCTTTCAACATTTGTTGTCATAGAGTGCATATAATATCCTTCCAAGTGGCACACTTTGTCTTCTAGTATATTCCTCTTACATGGGAGTTAATATCCTTTAACTATTCAAATTAATTGTCTCATTATATGATATTTGACACCAAATCACCCTCCAATAATGTTACATTACCCATGTGTTCAAATTTGGATGAAGATCATGCCAAGTGTGTGGGGAATCTAGTCATCCAAAGGCTCCACAAGCTTCCAAGTGTCTTCATGAACCTATGCCACCTTATTTTCCTATAATTTATAATTTATGTGACCCATTTAAATGTTAATATGGTAAAATAAAGTCCTTTTGGATCCAATATCCCCATATTACAAAATTTATGTCTCCATTTCAACCTAGGGAACTAGTACGTTAGTGTAACATTATTTGGGAATTATTTAATTGGGAACATGAAACCAAAGGTAAATTTTTTTATGATGTATCTTCTCTGAGTCCTCTTGAATCACTTTATGATGCCATCAATCCCACTTCTTATGCCTATATCTATGACCACCATTTAGTAGCATTAGACCCATATTGTTTTCCTTAGTGGTTATATCCTCCTCCCCCTACTCTCGATTATATCTTGCATACTTTTCCTTTGGATGAGTCTATCATGGAAATTATGAGCTTTGGTGAATCCCCATAGGAATATAATCATCATATATCCTCTTTCCTCCCATTTCCAATTTGGTAGAGTCTGATTTCGTATCGTCCTTTTCTTCTAATATTGTCAAAAAACCTCAGTCACATGTGTTCATACAAGGTAATGATTATGAGGGAAACATGTGTAATGTAAGACCAATTGCATACACAACAATATACACCATTTCTGGGTTGAGGAAAACAGTTCAACCACAAGATTAATTTCCAAAGAGGGTAAGAACAACCCATTAACAACAAATCAATTTCCCAGGAACGTTTTGGCCCTAACGTGGCGAAAAAAAATGAATTCAAACACAACCAAGAGAACATGGTATCTCCTCCAAATCACTGGGAAACACAAAAATGATTTTCAGCTTGGAAACCATTGGGGAAATGCAACAGAAAACATTGGGGAAGAACCCAACAACAAGAACATCACAAAAATGAAATTATCAGACTCCATAAAATGAAGAACCATTGTCCACGTGAGGAAGAAAATACACAGTAATCCAAAATTGTGGATTTCACACTCAGCAAATTCCCAGCCGCTTGAGGGAGCCCCAACGTGGGTGAATGATAATGATGCAAATGCCCAGGAGTCCAAATCGTGAAGGAAGAACACACAGCCAACAAAATCATGGAGGTAAAACAGCTCCTAAGCTTCCCTGTGTGAGGTAAAAATGAATCATTTTGGGTGTTTTTGACCCCAAAAGTAAAAAACAATTTTCCCCAAAAATGGGTTTTCCCCAAATTCGAAATTCACGCCCATACTCTTCCCATCCCCATGCAATAACTACTTCAACCAATTTCTGGCAGAATTAAATGATTGGGTGAATGAGACAAGAAAGGTAGTTGATTGTTTGATGGGTTCTCCCATTGACATTTGGATTTTCCCCATTGGCCCCAAAGGTTAAATAGCCCCCCCCCTCCTTATCCTTAGGAAAACCATGCCCCCATCTCATTATTTGTTGCATAGACATAGCTGGTTGGGGTTTTTAATTAAATTGCATATTTACATGATGACAAAATTATATTGTGTCAACTAGCATGAAATATACCTTTGGAAACGATTTTAATTGCCGGAACATAAAACGATAAATCGATGGTGTGGCTTTTTCCTTTAGCTCCACACCACGATTAATTACAATATATAAATCATATACATTTTAATGCAAACATGGTCAAAACCGGGGTGTTACAGCTGGGTTTATTTACCCCATGTCATTGAATAAATTGGTGTTTAATATTGTTATTGTCAAGAAAAAACATGGAATTATTAGGGTTTACATTGATTTTAGGGATATAAATAAGGCTTGTCCCAAAGACAACTATCCTACCCCCTATATTGACTGGATTATAGACAAATGTGCTGAAAGCGTTATTTTTTCTTTTATGGATGGATTTTTTGGCTACAATCAAATTGATATCTTACCCACCAATCAACATAAGAAAACTTTCATTTTACCATGGGGAACCTTTGTGTATCGCAAACTACCTTTCGGTTTAAAGAAAGTTGGGCCACCTTTCAACAAGCCATGTCCTATGCTTTTCATGATTTTAAGCATATAGTGGAACCTTATTTGGATGACTTACCCGCTCACACACAACAACGAGAATATCATTCCGAACATTTTAGAGCCATTTTCCTTTGATGTCACCACTATAACATCCTACTTAATATGCATAAATTTGTTTTTTGTGTGGAGACTAGAGGTTTGCTTGACTTTGTTGTTTCTAGGGATGGTATTTGTATCGACCCTTTAAAAATTGCGGTTATTTTGTCCTTACCCCAACCAACTAAAATAACTGAACTTCAAAGTTTGCAAGGGAAGGAAAACTTTCTACGTCATTTATATGTAATTTTACAGAGAAAACACATGGATATATGTGACTGTTGAAAAATAACAATCCATTCATTTGGGATGATCTTGATCAATAAGCATTCGATAACCTAAAACATGCAATTGCGCATTTTCCTGTATTGCATCCTCCTAACTATTCGAAAGATTATCTGTTATATATTGTGGCTTCCACTACTACCATTGGTATGCTCTTAGTGAAAGAAGATCAAAATGGATAGGAACATATGATCTATTATCTAAGCAAGTGTCTGTTAGATTCTGAAACACAATATCCACATGTTGAGAAGTTTGCTTTTTCCACAATAATAGTCGTTCAATGTTTTCGTCATTACATTATGCTTTGCATGACTATTGTTCTTGCGGAGTTCACTCCCATGTACTATATTCTAACCCATCAGGTACTGGGGGGAATTATAATCGTTGGATAGTTATCATATAATAATTTTACATTGAATTCATGAAATCCAATTCTAAAAATTCTTTGGTCTTTGCGGAACTGATGTGTGGCCTTCCCTGTGATACTATTGAGACTGAGCCCATTGACTCACTTCAAGATGAGTCTTTGTTTCTTATTAGCATGACTAATCCTTGGTATGTAGACCTAATTTTGTATCTCCATACTCAACCTTTTCATACCAACTTATCTTGAGATGATTGTTGTCGTATTCGACATCACACAAAGTATTATCTTATTATCAATGACACTTTGTATCGACATGGTATCGATTCCATCTTATGACGATGCTTGACCCATGAAGAGGATGAATAAGTATTGAATGATTGTCACTCCGGAGCATGTGGTAGTCATCTTTCTAGGATGGATACAACCCAGAATATCTTTCGCTCTGGCTATTTCTGGCCCTCGGTCTTCAAATATTGTCATGAGGCTATCAAGAAACGCCCACCCTATCAACTTTTTAACCTTAAAAAATTCACCCACCTAGATACTTTACACCCCGTCATTGTCGTTGTCCTTTTTTCCAAATGGGGGATTAATTTTATGAATTGTACACCTACCTCATCGATGGGCATGGTTACATCATTGTATCCATTGATTACTTCACTAAATGGGATAAGACAATGCCTACATATACAGAGGATGGTAAGCATGTTTCTCTCTTTTTATTTAATAATGTTATTTCTAGTTTTGGGGTTCCTCAAGCTATAGTCACTGATCATGGGTCTCATTTTTGTAATCAAATGATGACCAAGTTAAGTTCCAAGTTGGGATTTCTCCATGAAAACTCAAATCCTTACTATCCACAGGATAATGGACGGCTTGAAGCCTTAAACTAAGTTTTGACAATAATGCTTTGTAGGATGGTAGGCAATCATAAGGAAAAATGACATTTGACATTGTTTTCAGCACTATGGGCATATAGGACGACTGTAAAAAAAACAACTGGATTCATACCTTTCCAACTGGTTTACAGACTAGAGGTTGTTTTTCCTATCGAGTGTGAGATTCGACCTTTGAATCTAGCCATCTAAATTTTACCTAACACCACAGTCGAGGAAGAATGTTTTATTTATCTCACTAATCTTTATGAAACGTGTCGGGAGTATGCTCTTTCTAATGAGTCACATAAGAAGCGTGTCAAGGCCTAATATGATAAGTCGGTTCAAACTTGAGTGTTTAATGAGGGTGATCTTATTCTGGCCTATGATAAGAGACATGATAAGTTTGTAAAAAGTAAATTTGAGTCAATGCGGTATGGTCCCTATGTCATAAGTTGAGTCTTGGAGAAAGGGGCCTATGATTTAGTCAATTATGATGGTATACATTTTGGAAATCCTCGCAATGGGATTTACCTTAAGAGGTACTATGATTAAGAAATTTCACATTTGTACCTTGTACATTTTTGTATAGTTAAATTTAGGTGTGGTGTGATTGCTTGTTTTGGTGTGGTTTGAATATTGTCCTATCCTTGAATGCTTATCCCCTGTCATGTTTTGACTCTTCAGATGACTTATTTATACGGCTTTATGGATTGTGTTGGTCATCATACCCTGAATCTTGCTTCAGTACACTACAACAAAACCCTATGATTAGCGTCTCTTTTATATTCCTTTTTAGCGCTCACTATCACTTTTAGTGTATTTTTCATCATTTTTTGGATGAAGTGGATGCTTTTCCACGGGATGGCGCTTTTAATGGCATTATTAGCGTCCATTTTTAAAAGCTGACACTATTTTGGACGCTAATTAGCATCCCTATTATCTTCCCAATTAGCATCCAAAATAGCATCCCGTATAACGCCCATAATAACCTCCAAAAAGACGTCCAAAATAGCACCAAGATTAGCACCATATATTGAGCCAGGGTTAGTGCCAAGAATTGCACCATGAATGTCGTCAGGAAAAACATCTGACATAGCTCCAAGTATAGAGCCATGAATTGCACCTAGAAAACATCCAACATAGCGCTAGGTATAGAGCCAGGTATAGCAGCTGGAATAACACAATAAATTTAGTATCGCAACTAACGCCCAAAATAGCATCCCATATAACGCCCATAATAGCCTCCAAAAGAACGTCTAGAATAACACTGAGCATAACACCATATATTGAATTAGGGTTAGCACTAAGAATTGTGCCATGAATTTTTACAGGAAAAACATTTGACATAGCGTCAAGTATAGAGTTAAGAATTGCGCCTAGAAAAAATCCAACATAGCGCCAAGTATAGAGTTAAGAATTGCGCCTAGAAAAAATCCAACATAGCGCCAAGTATAGATCCATGTACAATGCCTGGAATAATGCTAGAAATTTCAAAAGGAACCACAATAGGAATTGCACTAGGTTTAGAGCTAAGAATTGTGTTAAGAGAATGTCTGACATAACATCAGATATAGTGCCAACATTAGCATGAAAATTTGTGCTAGGAAAACAACAAGAAATTTCAGAAGGAATTGTGCTAGGAATTGCACCAGGAATAGTGCTAGGTATCGAGCTAGAAATAACACAAATAATTGTGATGTGAATTTCCCTAGGAAAAGGGCCAAGAATATCACTAGGTATAGAGCAAGGAATAAAGTCAAGAATTGTGCCTGGAAAAGATCCAACATAGATCCAAGTATAGAGCCAATTATAGCACCAATTTTTTTCAAAGGAATTATGCCAGGTTTAGAGCCAAGAATTGCACTAGAAAGAATGTTCGACATAGTGTTAGATATAGTGCTAGGATTAAGGGTTAACGCCAAAATTTTCTCTAGGAAAATATCCAGGAATTACAGAAGGAATTGTTCTAGGAATTACACCAGGCATAATGGAAAATATAGAGACAGACATAACACTAGGAATTGCGATAGGAATTTCGAAAGGTATTGCACCAATAATTTCCCCAAGAAAAAGGCCAAGCATAGCACCAGGTATAGAGCTAGAAATAGCACCAAGAATTGCACTAGGAAGTTTTAAAGGAATTGTGCTAGAAAAAGTGTTAGGAAAACTCCAATTACATGTTAGGGATAGTGCTAGGCATGTTGACATAAGTAGCGCTTAATTGGCCATTTTGGAAACTAAGAGACCCTAATTAATCCTAAATAACCATAATGTAATCCTATGATCCCTAACGACATTAGAGTGTGCTTAATGACATGTTGTTGATCATGATGATACATATTGACAATGATAAATATGGCAATGATGATTTCTACAATATTTAGTAGGATGCCAATGACAATGATGATATGAATGTCAATAATGATGATGCATGTGATTATATCACTATTTGATATTTATTGGTCCTAATGGAAACATAATTCACCCTAATGCATTGAATTGACCATAATAGCGACATGGACATCGAGTGAGGTCTAAAATATTTATAAAGGTAACTATCCCAAGGACTTGACTTAACAAGCATGATGATAAAAATGATGTTGATGTAGCATATGACATTGATGATGATGATGATGGAAACACCGTCAATGTCCACGATGATGGTGCATTTTATTGATCCTAATGGAACTTAAATGTATGTAACAACATATGAGTGATATACTAATATCACCTAAATGACTCACAATATCACCTTATTTATATTTTATAAAAAAAATCTTTTAGTAACATAATCTTTTATTTACCATGTCATTTTTTCTATCAATTTATTCATCATATTTTCTTCCTTAATGGCCCCAAGTTAAGTTTCTAGGTCGATAATATCTAGATCAAGGAGGAATACACTTAATAATTATCAATGATCTTAGGCATAAACAAAAAAACCATTACAGGAGTCTCACCCACCCCCCTAGGAGCACTCTTTACTCGGAACCCCATGGATTTTCCACATAATGTTTACTTGTATAGTTTGGTGGCCCATGTAATCTGACATGTCAACATGGTACTCGACATAACTAAGTAACTTGATAATTCCATAAGTGTTAGAGTTAGTTGAATCAATATAATTAATGAACTGACCAGTTCAACCCTTTAAACTACCCAACAAACAACACAAATTGTGCAATAAACACTACATAGAAACACTGTGTTCCCCATTTCACCACACATACCACATAATCCATAGTTGCACCATAAATGTCACATGTAGCACATTGTGCAACACGTTGCAGACACAATAGACACATGCTACATGTACCATTGACATAGTTTGTTACCATGCCACATATAAGTCATGCATGAATAAGGAGTAGTCAACTCCTATCATTCAACATGAAATTGACATGGTTATGAAGGTGATGAGTCTTCTCATTGATGTTTGTTTGATATGGCTAACAAATGACACAAGGAAAGACAACAACACAACAAAGTATACAATATTATGTACAAGAAGTTGTGGCACTAAATACAATACAACAAGTTTCAATATGGTTTATAGAATAATCATTGGAAAGAATATTGATCATTGAACACAGTTTGAAGTTGCATAAAATTAACGCCATCCGACACTAAAGGAATAAAAACAACACAACTTCCATAGAACTACTAGATTCCATGGGAATAAAAACTAAGGGTTTGTTGGATTTGGACTTACTACTAAGTTGTCTTGACTTGAATAGGATTTTCTCTTTGGTATTGCATGGTAGGCTTGATAACGTTAGATACCAAGTTTTGATTTAGTGATTGGAATGGAGTGTTGTTATGTAAATAATTTAATATCCAACTCCAATTGATATAGAGATCTTGTATTTGAGGTACTTGATTGAATTTGATTCGTTGGCCTAAATATTTCCTCGGATGAATGGTTAAATTGATTCATCTAACCATTGGGGCTTATACATACAACTTCATACTATGGTAGACCCTACACCATGCACTACACTAGGTCAAGGCTCTATCCCCATTACAATGGGCATTGATTTAACCTTAGTGCATAAAACGTCCATGAGCTATTGTATACCTTCCTTCTACACATTACTCAAATTCCTCACGTTTTGTTTTGGTAGTCGATGATAACCGCATGCCACAATAATGTCATGTAAATTAAAATTCTTGATTTTATTCATGTGGATTATTCACAACACTCACCCACATGCACAAATAACAAAAAATAAACCTTATTATAAAAACAAATTAGTGGCGTAATAACTTGTAATTATTTGCATCATATAAATAACAACTACGAACCAAATAAATGAATCTAATAACTAATGTAACAACATCCATTTAAATTCCAATACTAACATTCCTAATGATTTTAGTGTCATAGCTTGTGGCCTTCTTGCACTTGCAAATAAATATCATTGAGTGCAGTAGAACAATGCACCCTTTTTATCGTGGGGGTGTGTTACCGCCTTTCACACACCTGGGTTATGTGGCAGAAATCTTCAAGCCACTCGGTGTGTCCTTGGGGGCAAGTCTCGAGTCAAGGTTGTCACCTTGTTCTTGACTCCTCCGTTCAAGATAAATCCTAACGAATCCAAGGGGGGTAGACCCTATTAAATTACTAAGGATAATTACTTAGTGTGATGGTGTTATATTGATTAAGTTGTTTAGGAGTTTTTTTAAATTAACCAGTGGAAACAAAAGATAACAAGATACAATATTTAAAGCAGATAAGCACAGTAATGACACTCAATATATATATAATCGAAAGAATTGATCAAATAAATCACCAGTGCCTTAAATGGAGTCAACGAAGAAAATAATGTGCTTGCATGCGCTTGAAATAATGTTTTGTAAATGTCTCTTGGTAGATTTTAAATTAATGTAGAATGTGAATGAATTAAATTAGGAAAAAAAGGGGACTCCAGATATACCCGAGGGGTACTTGGAGTATGTCCAAAAGTGAACCTTCACGGCTACCTGCAAGGTCTTTGTGGGTTGGAACGGAGTCTCAGAGACTTTGTTCATAACGCAACCATCATGGTGTGATAGATATCAATGCCTCGAGGTCACTTTCCAGTTGTTCCCACTCCTTTGGGTATTTTGCCACCGTTTACAGTTCGCTCGAGGCGTTGGATATTCACCTAATGGCTTGTCAATTTGGGAGGTGAAGACTAATTAATCTAGTCACTCAAGTGCTTTTGATGTAGCTTGACTGATCGAAATAACTGCAGCCAAGTACAAAGCATACACACTGGAGTTTTTGTTATTTTTAGTAAATTTTAAAAGAGGTGTTCTTATTAAAAAGAAAACCCTCTAGGAACCTCTTTCGGTCCAAGTGGACCTCAATCGGGGAATCAAGGAGGGGTTGATTTTATTATGATTATTAAAACATTTAATGATAGCAGATGAAGCATAAACAAATAAGCAAACCACAATTTTCTAATTAGACTACCACAACCCTTTCTTCACCTTTCGGCTCAAAAGGAGGCTCGTGGGGTAAGTATTAAAATTAATTTGAAACCACCAGATATGGAATATGAAAATGATTATAAGTCAAATTATACTACCCCTATAGATTAGAACTACACTAGATTGAAAAAATATGAAAAAAAGTAAAAAATGACACGGACGTGAATCCCCCAGGGGGGATGGTGAATAGGCTCGAAAGAGACTATTCGAAGAGATTTTTCATTTTATTAGAAGAAATTACAATATCAGAAAACTGAAATTAATCCACTTGGTCCTTATACGAAATGAGACCAAATGCTTACAAATTGCAAAATTTTGAAATTTTGGGAAGACGGAGACCCCCTGGGGGGTTTTGAATGGTCCAAAAATGCTTTCCGGACAGCACCTCCTCCTCTTTTCTGTTGTACCTAATAAAAAACAGAAATATTATCACAATTAAATATGTCAAAAATTACTTTGAAAGTACTTTTGGATGAACACACTTTTTACCCAAAATTTCTAAGTTAAAACCAGTTTTTAAAGAAGCGGAAAAAGAACCAAGGAAAGAAAGATTTCCTTGGGATATTGGCCTGATTTTGGGGAATCCAATATGAAGAACTTAAATTTATAAATATAAATTTTTAGATTCTAAGGAAACAACCATGCATTCAACAAGCTTTAGATCTACTTTCATAGCCTTGAAAAATGACAATTTTCCCTAAAACTAGATCTAGAATGCTTGTAAAATTTCTTTAGGAATGAGATATAGTTTATGAGATTTAAGGAAGCAAGATATATGTAAAATTAATTCTGAAATTGATAGATTGAAACAATTTTAAAGCTGCAAAACAAGTAACCGGACTGATTTTAAAAAAAATTGAAGGAGGAAGAGGAAAAGAAGAGCGCTTGTTGTTGGAATGGATCTGCAAAAAAGACTAGTTAGTGGAATGCCGAGGGACAATGCATTCACAAAACAGTTGGTTTCCCGGTGGAGTCAAGATAGGTCCACATTTCGTCCAACCCCTGCCACCTGAAAACTAACAAACAATCCTGCACAAAAACCTTATGAGATCTGGATAGAGATATATGAAAAAAGAGAGGGATTACATACAAATAAACTTATTTAAACATGTATAATCTGAATCTTTAAACATATATGCTATGAGATATTGAAAAACAAGTAATGTTACTTACCCAAATATACTCCTATTGATTCAGCTGAATCATTCAAGCCAGACAAGATTCAGATGCAGAAATTGAGAGAAAGACATCAGTAACAACAAAAGCTATAAGACAATGTTAATTCCACACACATAAGAGCATTACACTATTTTGCACTCCAAATATTCACTTTATTCCAATAGAAAAAGATATTACACAATATTACAACAGCAATAGCTCCTTAATCAACCTCTCACTAGCTTGGAAGAGAGGCAACCATTCTTTATTTATACAAAAAATTGAAACCCTATCCCAGAGGGGCGCAAATCCCAAGGAGATAGATAACTACAGTTGAAGGAGAGTCCATCAATGCATGATCTGAAGCTGAAATGAGCTTCCACTGAGTCTACTTGTCAATAAGAGGGCTGATTGAGCTGACACATCAACCTGCTGACTGAATCATCAACCACAGAGCTTCTAGAAGAGACCACACATGTGGAGGAGAGAGAGAGGGTGCAATTCCCTATAAAGGAGGCTGATGTTCAACTCTGGATCTACCCTGATCACCTCCTTCAGTCAAGGATTTATCATATCCAATCAATCTGGTGCCGATGATTCTGATTTCAATCAAATCGGTTGAGAATCCATTGATCTAAGATTTTGGATTTTCTCCATTATTCATCAATTTATTAATTAAATTAATCAATAGTTGATTTTTTGGGGCTTTTTGACTCGAGTGACGAAAAATCACTCAAAACTTGGAAAAAGTGGGTCTATGGGTTTACATGGTGGTCTTATCTTGAAAATGAGCATCCCCGTGATTGAAACTGATTATTGAGCCCACTTTTATTACAAAACCAATTTTTCGAATTAGATTATTGAAAAATATCCTAAGTTTTGTGGAAAAATAAAAAATTTTAAAAACTTAAAAAAATTAAAAAATTAAAAAAAATTAAAAACCTAGGGGGACTTAGACATGTTCATATGACTTGAAAATAGTGCCTAGCATGTTTATACATTGACACATAGACTCCAATAACCTCAATAGGCCTAAATGTCAAGCCGACCACCCTAACTTTGGAGGTATTGAGTGAAAAACTCAGAAATTATCAGTTGTTTGTTCAACAACCAATAATAACCAAGGGAAAAAACACCCCGGGATGATTGGATTGACAAATAAATTCTAAGAGACCGAGTCTTTTACAGACACTATCATGCTAGAACATCTTATTGCTACTCCCCCACGGGGTATGAACATGTGATATAGTACAACAAGCACTTCCCAGAAGCAATTCGGAAGGTGTTTTGAAGTCCGAACAAATCATCCTTGTCCGGTTCATGAGGCTCCGTTGATAAAAAACCACTAAGTACAACTTAAGTGGTAAGAAGGTGTATAGATAAATCTCATGGGGCATACAATGACATTATTCCAGTGGGTAAATGCCTTGATGATTATACGATTAGGTCCAATTTGTGACTACAAACCTTTAACCTATGCTATAAACTATGTCATTACCATGTCACAGATTGGTCCATATAACTTCGTAGGATATCAAGCATGGATTCACCCATGTACCCAAAAATAATTATATTCAACATTTATTACCTTTATCTATACTAGTTGGAATTATTGCTACAAAAATCCCATATTCCAAGATTGATAATATAGATTCTCACATTTAAACTCTTCTCTGCCTCATATATCACAACGCTCAATCCTCCTAATATTAAATTTCATATTAAGGGATTCCATATGAACAT
This sequence comes from Pseudotsuga menziesii, assembly GCA_001517045.1. NCBI lineage: Eukaryota > Viridiplantae > Streptophyta > Pinopsida > Pinales > Pinaceae > Pseudotsuga > Pseudotsuga menziesii. The sequence continues at coordinate 58,055 of LPNX010436206.1, read as the reverse complement.
TAAGAGCACCTTAAGTTTGTTGGTATTATATTCTTATAGGAAAGGATGGGGGAGGCGATTAAATATTATAATTGACATCATAAGTTATCTATGTCAAACTTAAGAGTGCTATTTTAGACCCAACTTCAACTTCTCCTTTGCATAATGATGGAGGAGTTGTCACCGACTCAACTGATTATATGACTACTTGTCATACTCATCGCCATTTTCAAACATCCAATGGATTCCTTAGTCATGAATCCTACTTTGGAATTGAAATGATAAAAACAATGCTACATTTGTTCCCAAAGTTCATCAATGAGCCTGACCATCATACCAATATTAAACCACCCTTACTAGTTTTAACTAGTGTACTTCATAACGATGACATGTCTAAGGTCGATAAAGAAAAAATATAGACATGACAAAGTAAACGTTCACCCTAATGCATTGAATTGACCATAATAGCCCCTATATGACCCTAATGGCATATGATTGTCCCTAACAACATTTGAGTGAACCTAATGCAAATGGACTCACCCTAAAAGCATGAGGATGATCATGTTGATGATGGATGATGGAAAGGATATTGATGATGATAACAATGAGGTTGATATGAATGACTAAGATATGATGATATATGATGATTCCAATGATGTTGATGTTTATTTAATCATGTATGTTGCTAATGATCATGGTTATGATGGCGACGATATCAATGTCAATGATCAGGATTCATGTAATAGTACTTACGGATTTTTATTTATCATATGGAACCTAAATGATTGTAATCATGGAACTTTGGATCTTGATTAATTCTAATGAGGGGTAAATTACCTTAATGTCACCTAAGCTTCTCGAGGGGCATTTGAATGTCCCCAACAACATTGTATAGACCCTAATGGCATCTGATTGTCCCTAACAACATGACGATGAATTACAATAATTATGATGGAGAATATGGATATGATTTGATAAGTATAAGACTATATCATCCATTCTTGTGAGGTAGTAGGGTTACTTTCTCATTATTATTGCATTTATATTGATGAGGACGATGATGTACTTGAATACGTTGATGATGACTATGACAACAACAATGATGTTGATTTATTGTATGATGATGATGATGATGATGTCAATGTCAACAATTATTATGCATGTAAAATCACTTCTAGTTCCTAATTGATTCCAATGGAACCTACATTTATGTAACAAAATCTAAATGGCCTTATTATCATTGAAATGACTGTAATGACATATAAATGACCTTATCAATTACATGTCATGAATCCTAATGGAGATGAGTTATTAAGAACACCAATGGCATATGAGTGACCATAATGACAATGATGATGATGATGATGATGAAAATGATGTTGATGTAACATATGACATTTATGATGATGATGAAAACAATGCCAATGCCCATGATGATGATGCATTTGATAATAATTATGGATATTGATTGATCCTAATGGAACTAAAATGTATGTAATGACATATGAGCGACATACTAATATCACCTAAATGACTCTAATGAAATCTAGTTGACGTTGCCAACATTTGAGTGACCTTAATGGCATTTGAGTGACTGTAACAACATGATATAGTGCTGCAAGTTTTTTATATTATTCTTTCTACACCATCCTGCTAAAGTGGTATTATAATCATCTTTGTCTTCACCTTCTTCTAACTTGATCCAAATCATTCGATTTATTTGCACCATCTTGATTCTCATCTTGCTCATGATTTTGGTACCCTAACCCAACATGCACATCGAGTGAGGTCTAAAATATTCATAGAGGTAACTATCCTAGGGACTTGAGTTCATGACTTATTTCTTGCAATTCATAGTACATAAAAAATTAATTTACAATACATAAAAAAATTAAACTACTAATATATAAAGTCTATATTTATATAAAAATAAATTTATAATTAAAAAAACTAAAACCAATTTAAATAAAAATAAAATAAACCCTATTTTTTTTACCAAACTACATAGAGATTGAGTTTTTGGATCCAATCCTAAATGAAGGAAACAAATCCTATTTTCTACTAAACGACACAAAGATTGGGGGTTTTGGCACTAATGCCTAGAGGGGGGAACGGATTTCGATGCATATCAGGGGCACGTGGTTCAACATGGAATTTTCTCCTCAATGAAATTGTGTGTGCCTATTTTGTAGAGAAGACATGTCTTGATAGGGAATCCCTGCGGTTGTGGTGGTATCTAAAGAATATAGCTTTAAGAGATGGAGGAAAACCTAAGTAGGCCTGTATTCTCTTCAGGTAGATCACATTCTCTTCTGGCTATTATTGATGTCAATCAATGATTGATAGGAAGGAATGATGGATTCCTTATAATTCACTTATACTTATATTTTTTCACTTTTCTCCTTTACTACAACTCCTTGTCATCTCCATGGAGGAAAATTTACAATCACTTAGTTGTTAATATCTGTATTTTTAATTTTTGTTTTTTGCTTTTTTGACTAGGCAAAAGTAGCTAACGTAACCCTTGGTTTCCCTTCCTAAGACCCGACGTCAAGATGATATAAAAAATGGGTGTGGTGGTAAGGTTTTCCATCCCTTTATCTCCTACTGCATTAAATTTTATCTGCTAATGCATTACTCTTGCATGACCAACACGACGGTGAATGCACATTTCCATGGAAAAGGCCGTTCAACTTACTTTCTTTTCACGAAGTGGGTGGAGGGTGACAATAAATACTTAATTCATTAAGGGGATGGTATGTAGTCTTATATTTTATAATACCTAATTATCATAATACATATCTTTGCCCTGAAAAAACAAAGTTAGTTTCAACAACAAGGGTGTTGCATTTTATACTATGTTCATCCATTGACACTCCCCTTTATTGGTTTGACCCTTGGCCTACTTTTTACCACTGTCTTCTCTGTATACATAGGTTTTTTTCCAAAAGTCACGTACATACGCAGGTTTTTGGCCAAAATCCGCGTATACATGCAGCTTTTTGGCCAAAAGTAATGTATACACGCAGCTGTTCTTTAAATAGTCGCACACATCGTCCCTTTTGGTGAGTTTGATGTTGTGGGAAGTTGTTGGGTGGGTTGTGAGTGTGGTTGGGTCTTCCTTGGGTCTGATGTTGTCTGTTGGATGCTTCTTTTGTGACCAGAGACCACTTTTTCATTGATTTTTCTTTTATTTTTAGTCATTTATCCTTTTTGTTTTTCCATTACTGCATTACTCTTTTTTGTCTCGGTGTCTTGCTGGGATTGTGTTTTATACTTGTTGCAGATACTGAGAGTTTTAAATGAAGTTTATTGCATTCTTTATTCTTTATATTGAAAAATACAAGATAGTTGCATTTTTTGCATATGGATTTGAGGAGGCACTTGCATTGGATTGCTTGGATGAGAGTTTTATTTAGGCTTTCATATAGGAAGGATTGCATTGGCATTCGAAAAGGAATATATATTTATGCATCTCATGTACTGGCATACCCTATTTTTCATTTGACAAAGATTGCACTTAGCATTTTTTGTTATGGTGTGCATATTTACTTCACTGCTGAGTCATAACTTCATTAGTTGCACAATCATTTCCCTTTGAGTAATTGCAACCAATTAAAATCAACGCATAATAAAATGGATTACACTATTTTCTTTTATAGGGTACACCAACAAGATTAGGTTTTAGGGTCTTGGAATAGTTCATTGTGAGTAAATTCTCCAAGACCACTAAACGAAACATGTATGTGTCTGTCCAGGTGAGAGTGTGAAATTCCTTGGTATAATTAGTGTTTCTTAGGATCCTCCTCTTACAAGGGAGTTAAGCACAAGGCTGTGTGAGCAGTTATTGATTGGGATGACCCCTAGTCATAACTAAGTAGTACCGAAGATATTTCCAGGATTGCATTCGTATCTGGGGGCTCTTTCGAGAGTTTCGGGCTTTGCTACCCTACCCATATGGTTAATCCCACCTGCGACTGTCTGCTTAATTATTGATTATATTAAGGTGACTTGAGTTTCCTTACCTAGGTTATTGAGGGGGTACTTCACAGAGGTTATTCTGCAGGTGTCCCGACTAGGTAGAGGTCAGAAAACATAGTCGCTTTATGCGTTGAAGCTAAGGGTCACTATAATTGGTTACGTACCTTTGCTTGTAGTGTATGGGAGTTCTGCAGGTGTCCCGACTAGGTAGAGGTCAGAAAACATAGTCGCTTTATGCGTTGAAGCTAAGGGTCACTATAATTGGTTACGTCCCTTTGCTTGTAGTGTATGGGAGTTTCGAGCCTCTCCTAGGCAAGACATACCTGCTGCATTCAGGAGCTCACATATCCTCCCCTTGGTTTGCTTGTATTTGGGCTATAGATTTTCTTAGGAGTGTGCTCTTTGTGCGGTAGTTGGCCTTTGGGATCACGGTTTCTTGAGTGTATTTATGCTCTCTTGAGTTTGGGTCCTTTTATCTTCGGCATGCCTAGTATCCTATCGCCTGTCCTTAGTCCTAGTGCGGACCCTGGTGTCGTACTTGGAGGCATCACAACCCCTTACCCTGCTCATAGATTTGGGCGTGGTCACATTCTACCCTCTACTCCATTTGTGGAGGATGTTGACTCCCTTCTCTCGGTCATTACACCGGTGGTCACCCTCACGGGGGTGGTAGTGGATGTGTGAAAATTGGGTCTACACCTTACTTTCCTTTTTATTTCCCATCATTCACTGTGTTGTTTCCTTTGGGTTTAATTGTCATGATGATTCCTCCCTATATCCTATAGTTTGGATTCTTTATTGACTATTTTGTGTTGTTTTGGACTAATATGGTAGTCATGTAGGGTCCAGTTTTTGTAACTCGCTCCGGGGTTTCGACCCATTCGTTCCTATCACAGGTATAATGTCTAAACTGGCATATAGGTTAGGATTTCACATCTGCTTGCATTTTGCATGACCTTATGACTGTTTCATTTTAACCTTAGGTACGAACCCATTCCATGGTATCACAGAACCTTCATGCTGTTATTAGAAATGGTACTATGTGAATGGTAGAGATTTCCTATACATGGGTGTCCTAGTTAGCTCCCCTTTGCATTTGGTACCCATGCCTGTGAGTCATCTCTTAGGTCTAGGAGTCCTTTGTATAGTACTACCATGTTCTTGAGCAAGAGCTTCATACTCCTCTTGATATTTTTGTTGGCCCTTTTCCCCAGGACTCCCTTATGTCAAGTTGTAATTACATTATCATGAGCTTTTCCTGCCTCATTGAGCCTTATGCTGGCTTCCCTGACTTTGAGTATTAACCATATAGCCTGAGCTTGTCTCATTTCTAGCCACGAAAAGCCATTTTATATATCCTTTGCATCTTGATTCTCAATTTTTACCGAGAGGGGGCTTTCCCCCGAGTGTCTCTATCTTACACATATGTCCTTGCATTGAGCATAGGTATGTTCCGCTGCTTGGAATTAGTTTGTTTGTCCCTTAACACTCATCTCCTCCTAGTCTGTAACTATAAAGCGATTTTATTCTTTTTCAAGGTTTTCAAATATTTGAAAAAGTCCAAAAAAAATCAGAAAACCAAAAATCTGGATAAGAAAAGATGTTATCTTTGGCAACAGTCGAGTCGTGTCGCCTTCAAACAGATCACTATATATCACATCCATTGGTTGGGTTAGTAGTTTGACTTTAGGAGCTGTACTTGTTTATCTTAGTTTATCTCCACCAACTGGTTAAGCTTCCAGTCCCTATGGAGCCTCTGTCGATGCCTCCTGTGTCGCATAGATGTCCCAGTTTTGTATATCGAGTCTATGCTACCTACATTCAGTCACCATTCACCTTTATGCTCTTGTTCGAAGCAAGTTGAAACCTGAGTCAACCATTCCTTAGTTATCTTGACTTTGTATGTCGGCCATTTCTTGTACAGTTACAAGTTCGTGCACATTATGATTGAGTCCTTCCACATTATACAACATTGCTGAGTCCCTCGTGTTGGATGATGGGGGATTCCATAATGCCCTCATTCCAGCTGATTTCATCCCCTTGAATTCAGATCATTTATTCTGGGATAGGAATCTAGAGTCATTTTTGAGTGCCTTGAGACTTGCAGTCATCAGTGGTAGGTTCTCTCACTATCGACAGTTTTTGGAAATACATCAATGTCCCCTAATCGATGGATCCTCTCAAGTGTTCAACCTCAACACATTTATTCACACTTGTTAGTTTGCACTCTAGTACCTTGATTCCCATTTTCATTATTGGTGGGTGATCTCACGTCTGTTAACGGTATAAATCAATGACGGGTCATCAGACAATGGACTACTATGTTCGATCTCGACACCTCTATTCACATAGTAGGACATGTACTCGTAGTGGTTTGTGTAGAAGACCTTCCAGATTGGTGGCATCTCTTATATGCTACCTCCTTGATCGTGCCAATGTTCATGAGATTTTAGCTCTCGTGACTTGATTCCAGTATATGTCAGATGTTTCCAGCCATTATGGAGATCTTGATCCATTATATATCTTCAGCTTTCTTGGAGATCATGATCCTTTGTATATCTTCATCATGGAGATTATGATCTATCTATATTGTACGTGGTGATAACCACACATGTCATATTTTATAGCATGCCTATTCATGGCCATTGTACTCTTATGTATCCGAGACTGCTACATCTACATGCAATTATGTGAAGATATTGATTATTGTATTGTACTGATTGGATGGCTAGTTCTTCCACTAGGTTCTTCATCAATCCACTTTTGGGATGGAATTATAATGTATTTCGGCCATCGTATGACCCCTCTGACCTCACACATTAGGGGGCATCTATTACAGCTGATTTTACCACACACGGTGGATCACAATTTTATGGCCTTCCCTGTCCCTCTGCAAACTATTTAAACCCCATGGACCATTTTTGTACCTTTTATTTTTCCAATATCATCCCTTAAAACATGCAATAATTGCCATACGTGACTTTTAATCCCTTTCTCGCGTATATATGCGGATTTGACCCTTAAACCCGCATACATCGGGATGTGTGCAAAAGGCCAAATTATTTTGGACTTTTCCTTGATGTGGTTCTGAAACACTTGTCTCTTGGCCTTCCATATGCCTTGAGATTGATTGTATTCGACCTTCCATTACCCTATTGAAGAGCTATATAAGGAACCCTTTGGATACATTGAAAAGGGAGGAATTGAAGAGCAAGAAAACTATAGTCCATTGTTTCTGGAGCTTATACTTGAGTCTACATCCCTTTTTCCCTTGGAGCACTTTGTGTTCTTCACAAGCTTGCCTTTTTCTTGTGAGCTTTCTATCGAGAGATGGAGGATTGAAGTGGTGGAGGCCCAAGTGGGGGACTCAATTTCTCTGATTCGTAGATGTGCCGATAGAGGTTGTCACTATTGTAATCTCTATTTTATATCAATAGAAGTATATTTTCCTCTCCAATAATGTGTATTTAAATGAGTATTTGATCCATGGATGCTTTTAAATGCTTATATGTTATTGATTATATATGCTAGAGTAGGCCTAACACAATTATATATAGCATACTTGTCTTGTTTGTTGAATGTTGAGGAAGCAAATTACCAATACAAGCGGGAGTGGAAAATCTCAACAGGGATCTACATCAACCGTCCGAAATAAGGTACAAATCGAGATCCTTTAGTGTTAGATGTTTGGTTTCTCTTGCATATAGGAAAGGATTGATTTCTAGAGTTAATCTGTCTATTGTGGTACCCCAAGCCATAGGAATTTGTCTCTGTAACAGATTAATTACAACCTAAAAGTTGAAACCTTATTGCTTCCATCTCATGTTCTTATTTCACCTGCTATGTGCATGTTGTAGCCTTCACCTTTGAAAAGAACAATCTTATTGCACTAATATCATGTGACTCTCTTGCCGCTCATTTCTTATTGAAAATAAAATTATGATATTGGTCCATGCTTTTTCATAGCCATAAATATCACATAGTCTATCATTGATCTCCTTCAATCTCCACACATGCTTCCACAAAAAAGAATTGTTTTGATATTATAAACAACAGATACCCCATATTTTCATGGACTATTTCATGAGTTTACAATGCAGATGCACATTCTTCAATCCATGCTAGCCCTTAATTTTTTTAGTGTAAACATCAAATGCCCCGTATTTTCATGGACTATTTCATGGGTTTGCCATGTAGCTACACACTCTATAATCCATGCCGGTCCTTAAATTTGTTGCATATAATGGTAGTCCATAATGGTTGTTTTAATAGGTTACATGTCATAACTTGGTTATCTGTAATAATGCAAGAACTACAATATCAAGCTACTTCACAACATCCCTTTATTGGACATTCTTGAGTCAAGTCCACATTTTATTTTTTGTCAAATTGAGGCTTTTGATTATCTAGGTTTGTTATATTTTTATCATTTAAGCAATATGATCTTAGGATCTTATCTGAGAGAATAACATGCACAACAATAATCACAAGAAACAAGAGACACAAAGAATTTTCCTCGGGGAAACCATAATGGAGAAAACCCTGCAAATTCCTCAGAGATAGAATGAGCACCAATAGTAGTAGTAAAACCCAAAGACAGAAAACATGATCTCCCACAGCTGTTCTATCTCTCACTCATGCGCCCCAATTGAGTGAGTGTGTCTGATAAATAGAGAGTCTCACTCTCTATTTATATTCTTTTGTTCACTTAATGTCCACTCCAACAAGTTGGCCTCACTTAACAATTACTTACCAGGGCTGACTTCTCTAGGAGAGTCTAATAACCCTAGTGCCCCACAATTGTGGGGACTTTTCCCTCTGATCAATAAGGAGGGTTAACCTTAACTCAATTATGGGTACTATTTCCCTAACTTACAATGGAGGGTTAAACTCAATGACTTTATATGACTTGTTTACATTATAGATACTTCCTGATAGGAACATCGAGGTACAATACATAAGATATACAAATGAATACATTTTGAAGTTACAAATACATCAACACTCCCTCTTAACTAGGAAGGTATTCTCTCGACACAATTTATCAGCACAAGTCTTCTTCTCTTTATCATTTGGATCATCATCAAGTCATATTCATCTTCAATTCATCTTCATCACTGGATCATCATCAAGTATGGATCGTTACTTGATCTGGAGCATCATTGGATCATCATCAAGTCTGGATCATCACTGGATCATCACTTGATCTTGAGCATCACTGGATCATCATCAAGTCTGGATCATCACTTGATCTAGAGAATCACTGGATCATCATCAAGTTTGGATCATCACTTGATCTGGAGCATCACTGGATCATCATCAAGTCTGGATCATCACTTGGTTTGAATAATCACTGGATCATCATCAAGTCTAGAGCATCACTTGATCTGGATCATCATAAAGTCTGGATCATCACTGGGTCATCATCACTGGTGCTATCTCTTAATTCTACTCATCACAGGAAGTTCTACAGAGATAGCCCTTTTTCATGTTGGTTGTAGGCCTAGCCTCCATGTAGGTCTTCATTGTCTTCAACACTTATATCTGAACATGGAATGAACCATGTCAGAAAGGCCTACCCAACACTTACATCTGACCATGGGAGGAACACATCCAAGAACCATGTCAGAAAGGCATGCCCAGCACTCACATCTGACCATGGGAGGAACACATCCAAAAACCATGTCATAAAGGCCTAGCACTCACATTCGACCTCATCTTGTCAGAAAGGCTATGCACTTACATCCAACCTCATCTTGTCAGAAAGGATCTACACTTACATCCGACCTCATCTTGTCAGAAAGGATCTGCACTTACATCTGACCTCATCTTGTCAGAAAGGCTCTGCACTTACATCCAACCTCATCTCGTCAGAAAGGATTCACAATTACATTCGACCTCATCTTGTCAGAAAGGATCTGCTTACATCTGATCATGTGGGAACACATCCTGCAATCACATCAGAATGGATCTAAACTTATATATGATCATGTGGGAACACATCCCGTGGTCACATCAAAATTGATCTACACTTATATCTAATCATGGGAGGCCCAGCCTGCCACCATGTCAGAATGGCTCTGTACTTACATCTAACCATGGGAGGCCCAGCCTGCCACCATGTCAGAATGGCCCTGCACTTACATCTAACCATGGAAGGAACCAATCCTACCATGTCAGAAAGGCTCTCGGACTCATCACCTCCCCTTGGAGGGAACCTCAATCTGGAGAACACCAAGCTTCTCCTTGAAGTGATCAAAATTCACTCTGGCCATTTATAGCATAGAATCACATCAAGGTTGATTACATCCAAGGATGACCTACGAGCTTTGCTAGGACCTATTACATACGAGGACAACCTACAGGATTGATTACGTCTGAGCAACCTACAAGCTTCGCCAGGATTTATGCTCAGACAACCTATCTCACTGGATATGCTAGAACTCCCTCTTTCAAGAGATCTTGATCTGGATCATATACTGGAGCTTCACTGCTCCTCTCTGCATCATACAAAAATGCAAGTCATATCAATCAAATCAAATAGTAGTTTTCAAAAGAAATATAAGACCTCCCAAATATAAAGTGGCAACATCTTTTACCTCGGCTGTACTCAGTGCCATGTAGGACTCCATCCTGCCAAACCAAGAGATCACACCTGATCCCATACTGAAGCAGCGCCCCAAAGTTCTCTTCCTATCAATGGCACTGTCTGCCCAATACGAATCCACATAACCCTCTAGGTTAATCTTCTGATTCGTATCATACTTGAGCCCATACTCAACTGTACCATTTAGGTACCTCACTGCATGCTTTTCAACCATCACGTGAACATGTCTCAATGTGTTCACAGCAAATAAAATATCTGGTCTCGTATTCGTCAGGTACATCAAGGAACAAATCATCTGACAATACATCGTGGTATCAACTGTTTCTGATGAAGCAACACTCAATAGCTTCAGGTTCGATTCCATAGGTGTGGTCATGGCCTTGTAGTCCATCATCCTGAACCTCTTTAGGATCTCTACTGCATACTTCCCTTGTCCCAGGGAGATTCCATCCGCATTCTGCCACACATCCATGCCTAGAAAGTAGTGCATCATATCCAAGTCCTTCATCTCGAAATCAGCATCAATTCTCCTTCTTGCAACTTTAATGAGTTCCTCTTTTCTGTTAGGAACAAGTCATCAACATATAATAGGAGCATCACTGGTATTCCGCCATCAACCTTGAAGAAAATTTTGGAATACGCTTTACTCTCAGTAAAGCCTAGAGTCATGAGTAATCTTTCCATCCTGTCGTACCATGTCGAACCTCAGGATCTTCTGCAGTCACTCCCTCTGAAGCGAAGCATCATACTCCCTTTGTCTTTTGTACTCTATGCACTGAAACATTCTGTACTGGAGTGACAAGTAGCTTCCTTTGCTAGTAATATTCTATGTATCCATCTAGGGTCACTGGATACCAAGATCCTCTATTTTAAACCTTTTCAAAAGTTCTTCTTGCACCCATCTGTGATCTTGTCATCCTCTATATGCGTTCATCTTCAACCTTGTAGAAAAGGTTAAGATATTCATCACTCTAGGTGATCTTCAAGATCCTCATGTATGTGTTATCCCATGGGTGTCTTCTGAGCTCGTACAAGGCCTTCTTTCATTTGCACACATAATTATGCCTATCATGTGTCTTTCTAGTGGCTACAAATGTCTCTTCGTAGTCTATGCCTTCTTTCCCTAAGAAGCCTCATCCTACAAATCTTGCCTTGTGTCCCACAGAATTCTCTTCAGGTCTCAATACTGTATCCTAGACATCATTCTTCTTGAATTGGTATTCTCCTTCCCTTTCTTCTTGGCTACTTCTTCATAGCTGGAAGTCTCTGCATCAATGATGTCGCTCAACAGTGTCACATAACTGGAGTGTCTCTGAGGCCTCTTTCTTTCTTTTGAAAGCATTGTCATATTATTCTTCATCTTGGATTCTTTCTTAAACTGTCATCACTTGTTCTTCGTAACAAGTATCTTCCTTCTTTTCTTGTAGGTGATTGTACGCAATTTTTCCTACAACTCAAATGCACCAGTTGTATGGTTAGAAACATTTCATAAGGTATGTTCATCATGAAAAATTCTTTTGCATTAAGATATAATCATGCAACTATTTTAGCCAATACAACACTCATCCATAAATTATAGAAACTTTCTAGATGCCTTCCATCCCTACCAAGACAACATTATATGTCAGCAAAGAGGTTTCATTATAGATAAGTAGCAATGGAGAGTTGTATATAACCATGGGATAATTACCCATCACATGCATATTAGTATTGTAATGTCATTAATCCAAACATTCTATCATGCATAACACATCAACTGAATATAAACAAATTCATAACAAAATAATATCATGGAACGACAATTGAATACTTATCTTTATTTGTTTCATGGGTAGACTCCTTCTTGAGCCTCCAGCTTCATCATATTCTTCATTCATCATTTCTTATACAAATGATAAGATGGATAAGAGGTTCTTCAAGAGTTGATTCCTTTTTATTCCTCATTACTTAAGGGATATTCTTTGAATCGTGAGAGCTAGATCTTTAGTTTCTCCCATATTCTCTTCTCTTATTATGATTCGAACTTCTTCTTCTGTTCACTCTTCCCAGAGTCTGTTGAAGGAAATCACTTCCTTCTGGCATACATTCCTCGAATGAATGAATCCCATGAACCTAGGAGGCCATTCAAGGTGGTTACCACAACATCTGCATTCTCCACTTCTTCTTCTACCACTTCAAGTTGTTCTTTTATTTGAGAGACCCTTATAAAGTATGACTGTATGGTATTTGCATTCTGGATCTTCACATTCTTCAACTAGTTTCTTAAAGTCATCTTCCGATTTACATTCTTCCCTTAAAATAGCTTGGTCAAGGAATCAAATATATCTTAAGGTGTCTTTAGGGAAGACACTTGTTGTATAAGGTTATGCTTGATTGAATCAGCAATGATCTTCTTGGCCTTGACCAAGTTCTTCTTGTGTAAAGCTTTTAGCCTCATATCCCTCTGGAACTGGAACATCTCCACTTATGTAGGTGTCCAATTCATTTTCTTCAAGAACCGGTGAGATCCAATACTTCCATGCTTGGAATTTTCAGTTTCACCAAGCTTGTCATCAAGCTGGTGTGACTAGTCATTTAGAAATGAGAACCTCAAATGTAAATAACAAAAGATTATATCTTATCGATTTGAGGTGTCCATCCTGGTTCTGGAGTTGGTTGATCTAGGGGTTGTCAAAGAAACCCTAATTTTCAAAACTTGGAATATTTCATATCTGATTGGATAGAAAGATAGACCTCTTCAAGGTGAACTGTCCAATGTACTCCTTTTCTGAAAACAATGGAGGGAAGCTCCTGGAATAAGAAGCCCTAGTTTACCAATTTCTTCTGCAAATATGCTTGATACTGTTTCAGCGGTACCTCCAAAATTACTCCTCGTATGTGTCTAAAATTTCATACTGCGGTAACCTCCTCTGTCCTATTTCCAACACCATAGTGTTTACCAGAATTGGTTTCACCAATTGGGACTTATGAGAGTTTTCCCAATGTGACTTATTTCAGGACTGTTCCGAATAGAGAACTTGTATGTACTTCCACGTGTCATTGTTTAATCATCAGCGTATGAAACATTTACCACAAAAATTAAAATTCGTTCCCTATCTATAAAATCTTGTTAAATGTCATTTGGACCCTTGCAGCCCAAGATATAGCAATTATCCTCAGATGTCCTATTTAGGGATGAATCTTGGAAGAGGATGGAACTTTGAATTGGAGGAATCATATCTCCCTGAATATAGTGAATCGGAGGCTGAAACTTTTACACAGTGTACATGAGGAATTATTCTCCAGACTGTGAACGTTTTGGCTTCTGAGCCTTCTCCAATCCTGAGATATAGCGAATGTACCAAAACTACCCATTTTAGTATTTTAGGGTTTTTCAGGCTCGGGGTCAAATTAGGGTTTGACTTTCCTAGAGTTTTACCCAACCAAAAATCTCAACCTTGGTCTCTAAATTTCTATTTTGATGAGGAGATAAATCCTATGCCGGGGTCACTCAAAAATTACTCTTATGTAAAAATCCCTAATTTCCTGCAGCAAAAACTGAAAATGCCTGGAATCAAATTTTGCTTCGACCGAAAGATGTGCCCTTCAATGGAGGTTCAACCTATCCTCCTTTTGTTGATGGATTGTGGAGATAGACCCAAAAAGTAAGAAGCCCTAGCTTCTATAGCTGCACAATGTCTTCTTCTTAGGTTAGCTCTGATACCATGTTATATTTTTATCATTTAAGCAATATGATATTAGGATCTTATCTGAGAGAATAACATGCACAACAATAATCACAAGAAACAAGAGACACAAAGAATTTTCCTTGGGGAAACCATAAAGAAGAAAAATACACAACTTCCTTAGAGATAGAATGAGCACCAATAGCAGTCGTAAAACCCAAAGGTAGAAAAGATGATCTCCCACAGTTGTTCTCTCTCTCTCACTTGAGAGAGCTTCTCCTCTCTCACTCATGCGCCCCAGTTGAGTGAGTGTGTGTGATAAATAGAGAGTCTCACTCTCTATTTATATTCTTCTGTTCACTTAATGTACACTCCAACAAGTTGGCCTCACTTAACAATTACTTACTAGGGTTGACTTCTCTAGGAGAGTCTAATAACCCTAGTGCCCCACAACTGTGGGGACTTTCCCCTCCGATCAACAAGGAGGGTTAACCTTAACTCAATTGTGGGGGCTATTTCCCTAAATTACAATGGAGGGTTAACCTCAATAAATTTACATGACTTTTTTACATTATAGATACTTATCGATAGGAACATCGGGGTACAATAGATAAGATATACAAATGAATACATTCCTAAGTTACAAATACATCAACAAGGTTCAATAGAATCCCTAATTCTAACAATACATGGCGATGCTCCTAATGAGATATCAATATTGTTAGTAGTATAGGATTAGAGTATAGTGCTTGGACTAAATGATGGAAGGTTTCCTAACTATGCTGTAAATATACATGAAATAGCCATGTTTTGTGATTACAATATTGTACTTAAATTTTCTAAGTGCTCAAAGGAAGATTTGCATTTGATGACATTTTGTCCAATTGCAAAGTAAGTTGGGTGTAATTTTTATGTGGGATTTTCATGGTCCATTCTATTATTTCAGGGGACATGAATGTCCCAGAATTGAAAACCGAGTTTGCTTTTCTAGGTCTTCAGAATGCAAGGTTACAAGTGTCTATAAAAATATTACACTGAGGTTCCTGTGTAATATGTCCATTTGAAATCCTATTGTGTTTTTACTGTATGCTTTAGAGTTGTGTACATCTACATTCAGATACATCATTTCTTAGGTGTCAACAATTATAAACTTGTTTAGTTGTCCATTCTTTAAGTTAAAAAACCCAAGGCTTTCTGCAAAAACATTAATGAAGCCTCAATGCTGATGTTGGATTGGCAGTCTCAAATTTCTTTCATTTTGCAAAAAATGAAAAATAGTTACGAGCAAGCTGTTGTAATGATGGAGAAGTGGGACAAATGGTGGAAACACTTAGGAAGATACTTCTCTTATGGATGCAAAACTTCACATTCTTTCATTCAAATAGGATGTGATCATGTAATTATTGTGTTTTTGCCTCTTTATGAAGTTTCCTCAGTATTAATGAAATCTTTCTATAATGCTAGTCCTTTGAACTGGGAAATATATAGGAAAAGAATCAAATCAAACCACATAATCATATGAATCTATATCATCTACATTCTCTGCATGGGTATGCCTGATATTTTGTCTTGATGCCATTGAAGGTCCATCAACAATATCTATATCTTGTGGTGGTGGATGCAGCTGCAAGCCATCTAGGATAAGTCCATCCATGATAAAACATGTTTACCATTAAATAGATCAAAATTAGGTTTCAGGCTAGTTGTAGGGTTTTTTCTTTTTGTTTATTTTTTTAGTTTTATTTTTGTTCTCTTTGGGAGATGAATATGCACCAATACAAAAGTGGTCAAACCAGCCAATTCTAACTAGTTTTTACTAGTCATGGCCAGTTCAGAATAAAACTTTCCAATTCCATATTGGGAGGGTAGTTCTAAATGGAAACCTCCCAAAACCGACTTGACTGGCTAGCTCAGCTGGTTCTCCAGGCAGGTCCTGATAACATTGATACAAATATAAGCAATTTTGGTGCTTGTCTAGTTTATTTATTACAACATCAAACAATAAAATCAACATCAAACAATAAAATCATCAAGAGCATTCCACCAATAAAAGAATTCAAATCATGACCACCAATAGTGTTGAAACATATGGTCATTGTTATATACCTAATCTAATATATAAATGGTATATCCTATTTTTTCTACATTATATTAATATTATGTTCCGTTTATACTAATTCTCACTTATTACTCACGTGGGACTATTTACTTATCGATGTACCATTTATATATAGATTAGGTTCACATCATTCATTCTTTTCCAAATTCACCAGACTACTTGGAATGAGATTCGTTTTTGCCGGAGAGTCAAACTTGAGTTGGCACCCAACAAAGACTCATGAATTAATCGGGAAAAGACTTGACACCATGAAAATACAAAAAAACCATAGATTTTCAAGTAAAATAATGTTTTTATATTATACATGAGATATTAGTTTGAATTGGTGGTTTTTTTGTATGACTTGGTGGTTTTAGTTTGAACTGGCTATTTTTGCTTGAACTCGTTGGGTTTTGAGAATTTGGTTTGTTTGGTGGGTCAACCTAAACAGGAGTCAAACCGATCTGGTGTGGGTTGGACCAACCTATTCCAGTATTGGGTTGGTAGACTTGGAAAGTCCAGTTACTAGGTTTTATAGACCATCCTAGACTATTGAGTAGGTTCCAATTGTCAATAAGCAGTGAATCATTGGACACATTATCTGTAGACAGTTGCATATTGCCGAGGACAAAAGCAATATTTTCCAATTCTCTTAGAAACTCATTTCTTCCCTTTAGTTAATAACTTAAATCTATAGATATTCCTATGGTGTTTCATATCCTTCTTGGAATGAATAATCCAAAATATGCATTCATATAATCCGTGTTCATTAAGTTGGTCTCTAACCTTTTCTACAAGACCTGCGCTTGGGTTCATGCTCTATTTTGTTTCTCTTTTTGATCAGCTGGGAAAAAATAATGATGTCTGGGCGTAAAGTTTTATGTATAGTACAAATAAACGAGCCTATTTTTATTTTCTTGATCAACTGTTGGTTTAAGACTGCTATTATCTTATCGATTTCTTCATACAGACTATTTACTTGAGTTTTTATTTTATACATATATTAACATTTTTATAATAATTTAGAAGAGTTGAAATCAGTAACTGCAATTCCTAGAAGGGTAGATCATGACTAAAATACTTAAAATGTATATCATGAAAATAACAAAAAGGATGGTCCTTGCTTGGATCATGGACCAACTTGAAGGACTTCCATGAGTTCATTGAAAGTTGGTTCTACCTTATTTTCTGCTCAAATTTCAAACCTTTAATGGTTGTTGCCTTGATCTGATAGATATTTTCCAAGATGAAGTGATTAAAGGGAGTAGCATCTGTTTTAAAATTTTCCATATTGATTGATATCAAGGGACTTTCTTGATTCACTCACCTGCCCTCTTGTTCCCAAGTTTTTGTTCCCACCTTGCTTCTCCTAAGTTCTTCAAATCCTTTGTCATGTAGTCAATCATATTTGCTTGAAAATTATAAAATATCTTACTGAGATCATGGCTATCGTATATTTTCTAGTGAATGTAAGTTAAAATTTAAATGAAGTATTAATGACCATGAGAAGATTATAGAGGCTATGGATCATGTTGTTGTACACTTGTGATAACCCACTTGGAGGAGAAAATTTTGTGTCTATAGCCATTCAATAGAGATAATTGTTGTGGTTACTATTGTGAAATTCAATGTTGGAGCTAGTTATTGTTGATTTTTATACTTTCCCACAAGTGACCGATGAGTTTCCACTACTATATAATATAAATTCTTGTTATATGTTGAATCCCACCAGAAGATCATTCAATGTAAGATTCATTTTTATTGTTTGAATGAAAATATTCCTATGGCCATGTCCAATTCCCTAGAATCTCAACTACTAAAGCCTCAAATTATTCATGATCTTGATCATATTTTCACTTCCATTCACTTCCCTAAAGGATTCCCCTAGTGCTATATTCTTGTATATTTTCCCAAACTTCTATATGGATTTCCAAACCCCTCTCCCCTTTTGCTCAATTTCCTTCCTATATGCATTTCCATGTCTATTTGTACTAGATCTCATCCATTTACATTCTCTCCCTTTGTCCCTTCGCCTCTTTGTCATAATATTATAAAAACAACACTCTAAACTGGGACCAAAGAGGTGGAAAAAGCTAGAAAAAAGATTAAAAACATGTTCTCAGTAATATCTTTCTAGTTTGCTTCTGATTGGGCACTTTGAAGTTTCCTACTAATCTCTAGAGATTCCCTCTAGGAAGTGAACTCCTTTAACTATAAGAAAATTTTATTTCAAGATGATAATTCCTATTAAATATGTGCCATCTTTTGAAGAAATGAGGGACGTTTTTATTTCATAACTTTTCCCACATCTAATTTCCTCTTGTCACTTATAAATACCATAATTATTAGGCTGATGGATAATGGGGATCATCCCCTCAAATATTTGATAAGTAACAACAAATTGAAACAAGTGTATTGGAAATATCTACTTTAATTCAATTTTCCGTGATTATCAAGTTTAGGTAGGTTACATGTTGTGGCCAAACCAGTTAAAAATTTAGCATTCCTTGTGGATCATCTTTTCCATTATGGTGTTATCTATATGATCTTGCAAACTATCTTACTACAGTGGTGTATCCCTTTGTTGCAATTTTTTTCCACATTAACACTCCAAGGGAAACATTGTGGGGAAACCCAAGGAATGCTTCCCTGGTTTTAATGTCTGGTTTATGAAACAATGATTTGACTATCCATTTTCAATCTGCCACATGTTGTGTATCATAAATATAGAAATCATGTCACTGCAAAACATGTTTGGATCATAGGTGTCTGATGCCCAATTCTGTCTAAAAAGAGCCGTAATTTAGCATAGGTAGATTTGTATAGGTTCAACCGAACAACATTTGACGTGGGTTCAAATATCTTCCTACATAAGTGAAGATTGTAGAATGTATTGAATTGGGTTTCGTTGAATGCTCAGATTTGAATGTAGGAACTTGAAGAGGAGATTGTAGAATTATTGAATTGGGTTTTGTTGAATTCCAGAATTTGAATGCAGTAATTTGAATAGGAGACTGTGGAAATATTGAATTAGGTTTCGTTAAATTCCCGGATTTGAATGCTGGAATTTGAAGATTTTAGTAGGGATTGAAGTTAAAAGAATAATACCCTTTTGGGTACTGGAAATATAACGTCATTTGATCAATTCGTAACATTTTGTTTTGATGTT
This sequence comes from Pseudotsuga menziesii, assembly GCA_001517045.1. NCBI lineage: Eukaryota > Viridiplantae > Streptophyta > Pinopsida > Pinales > Pinaceae > Pseudotsuga > Pseudotsuga menziesii. Next base: position 38,556 of record LPNX010436206.1, on the reverse strand, counting down.
TTATTGATTTTAAAGGTTTCACAAGAAAATCAGAGTATTGGCTATTTTGGGTTTGTAAAAAAATGCATTTTGGATTTTAAAGGAATAGGTAAGAGTCTTTCTCTGTGTGACCTTGCAAAATTTGAAGATTTGAAATTTTTTTATGGTTGGATGGAGAAACCTTCTTTCCAATTGTTTCGGGTGGAATCAAGATTTGGTTATTGCAAGGGACATTACAGAAACATGCTTTGAATTTAAGAATTATCGTGGTTTACATTCTCTTCATCTAAAATTGTAAAGAATATGTAAAGGNATATATATATTTTTTTTTTTTAATAGTCTGAGTCATTAAAATAAAACCGCTCTAGTTCATTGTCGGCTCCAGTTGCGGTCTGATTTTACCCTCGATTGGTTCAACTCCTGATTCCGATTTTAAAACATTGGTGAATACTTGATCTATTGGCCACTCTTTCTGTTGTGGACTCCAGTCCTACTGATGTTTGATAGTCCATTTTTTTGAAGAGCCCTTCTTGGCATTATTTATTTGGTTATATATGCATTACTATTTAAAATTTTACATTGTATATGTGATATGAATTAAATGCAACTCTCTCTTCAATTGGCGTATATTTCTGAATTTCTGAGCATTTGTCTTGTTTTCACCTTAATGAAATCTTGAACAATTATTGCTTTACTTTTGTTTGATACATGATGTTATGTTATCATGTTTTTGTGTGTTCTGTTTGATTTTACAAGGCACTGAAATTAACTGATTGGTGGTTATCTGCAAGTGCCAAATAAAAATGTGTTAATTTTTTTGCATGTTGTTACCACCTAAGTTGTACTTAGTGGTTTTTTATCAAGTGAGCCCGGTGAATCGGACAAAGATGATTTGTTCGGACTTTAGAAGACCTTTAGAAGTGCTTGTTGTACTATATCACATGTTCATACCCCATAGGGGAGTTGTAATAAAATGTTCTAGCATGATAGTGTCTGTAAAAGACTCAGTCTCTTAGGCTTTATTTGTCAATCCGATCAGCCCAGGGTGTTTTTTCCCTTGGTTATTATTGGTTGTTGAATAAACGACTGATAATTTTTGAGTTTTTCACTCAATACCTCCAAAGTTGGGGTGGTCGGATTGGCATTTAGGCCTATTGAGGTTATTAGAGTCTATGTGTCAATGTATAAACATGCTAGGCATCATGGTCGATTCATATGAACATGTCTAAGCCCCCCTAGGTTTTATTTATTTTTTATTTTTTTAAGCTTTTTTAAGTTTTAATTTTTCCAAAACTTAGGCTATTTTTTAATAGTCTAAATGGAAAAATTGGTTTTGTAATAAAAGTGGGCTCAAGAATCAGTTTTTGTCATGGGGGTGCTCATTTTCAATCTAAGAGCACCATGTAAACCCATAAACCCACTTTTTCTAAGTTTTGAGTGATTTTCCCATCACTTAGGTCAGAAAACCCTAAAAATCAAATATTGACTATTTAATTAATAAATTAATTAAATAATGGAGAAAATTCAAAATCCTAAATCATTGGGATTTGCTCTAATTTAACTGAAATCAGTCTCATTGGCTTGGGATTGATTGGATCTGGCCATTCCTTGATAGAAGGAGGTGATCTGGGCTAAACATAGAGTACATTACTGTATGCAATCTTTAGAATTATGCCCTCCCTCTCTCCTCCACACGTGTGGGCTCATTTGGATGAGTTTTGATGGATGCTTCAGTTAGCAGGTTGAGGTGTTAGTCAGATCAGCTCTCCGATTGATAGTTGCACTCAATGAGACTCAGATCAGACTCAGATAGACTCAGATCAGGCTCAGATTCACTCCACATGCAGCTCCAGTCTCTCTCTCGGGATTTGCACCTCCCCTGGGCTATATCTTGTATTTTTTCTATAAATAAAGCACAGATTACCTCTTCCAAGCTAGTTATAATTGGCATTGAGGTGCTGTAGCTATTCTATTGTTGCTATTTTTCAGTTGAAATAAAGAAAAGCTTTGGAGGCAAGATGGTGTCATGCTATTGTGTGTGTGGATGAACAATGCCAGGTTTTACTGAGGTAACATGTATCTATGTTCATAACTTGCTCAATTTTTTTGGATCCAGTGCTAAAGATTGATAATAAGTTTATTATGATCTTGATAGGAAAGGAGTTTGTCAATAAGTTTATTGGATATCTCTTTCCTTTTTATGCATGTTTAGAGATCTAGATTCAACATGTTTTATAAGTTTATATGCATGTTATTCTAATATCTCTGTTTATGTATTAACTGGATCTCACAAGCATTTTGGCAAGCCTTTGGATTAAGTTGTAGGTTCCTAGCTTGGAGAGGGTGCTGATATATTTTTCTTCCTCACTTTCTCCAAAAATTTCTCAAAGGAATAGTACCTCGACATTCCACCGGAAAGCTCCACGGTTGATCTTCAAGGCCTCCAACACTCTTTCACTCTCTTCCTCCTTCTAAAAATCCAAATTTTACCTGGTTACTTTGTTTACAAGCTTTGTCATTATTCATATCTATCATATTAAATTAAAACTTACATAGATATATTATTTCAAGGCTCATAGTCTAGATCTCATTCCTAAAAGGTTTCATTAAGCATTCTAGATCTAGTTTAGGGAAATCGTCCGTTTTGCATGGAAATTTAAAGAGAATACACAGTTTGCATGCATTAGATTTCTGTTTCTGTTTTTAAAATATAAAATCCAGCAATCAGTGCACATCTCATTGGCTTCCCAAACAGCAAGCCAATATCCCAATGAAAGCTTGCTTTCCTTGGTTCCTTTTTTGCCATTTTAACTAGTTTTAACTTAGTTTTTTTTTGTTTAAAGTAGGCTCACCCAAAGGTACTTTCAAAGTGATTTTGGGCATATTTAATTATAATAAGCTCACTTTATTTTAGCAGGAATAATAGAAAGAGGAGAATCTGTTGTTCGAAAGTGGCTTTTGGATCATCTAAATCCCCCTAGGGGTCTCCCTTTTGACTGTAATTTTAATTTTGGGCAATTTGTAAAATATTGGCTTCATCCTGTATAAGAGAAAAGAGGATTCATATAATTTTATTGATATTGTAACAGCAGATAATAATTTTTTTCTCTGAATAGGCTCTTTCGAGCCCATTCCCCATCCGCCCATGTGGGGATTCACGCCTTTTTTGTTGTTTTTTGCATTGTCTTATTTTTGTTTTCTATAGATTAGTTTCATTCATGTAGAATAACATGATTTTATTACTTTATCATATATTCCATATTACAGTATCAAAGTAACTTAAATACTTACCCCACGACTTCCTGATTGACCCGCAAGGGGAAAGAGATGTGTGGTAGGAATAATTAGAGAACCTGTGGTTTGCTTCTTTTCTTTTTTTTGCTTATCATTAATTTCTGTAAACAATTTTTCTAAAATCAACCCCCTCCTTGATTCCCCAATTGAGGTCCACTTCGACCGAAAGAGGTTCCTGGAGGATTTTCCTTTCTAAGAAAACACATCCTTTAAAACTCACTAAAATTGACAAGACTCCAGTGTGTATGATATGCACTGGGCTGTGGTTCATCCGATCAGTCAAGCTGCATCAAAAGCAACGTGAGTGACTAGATTAATTAGTTTTCACCTTCCCCAATTAACCACCATCAGGCAAAAATCCAACACCTCGATCAAACCATAAACGACGGCAAAATACCCAAAGGAAGTGGGAGCTCCTGGACAGTGACCTCGGGACACCGATCTCTGTTACACCTTAGGGTGTATTATGAACACAGTCTCAGAGACTCCATTCATCCCACACATTCCTTGTGGGTAGACGTAAAGGTTTATTTTTGGACATACTCCAAGTACCCCTCGGGTATATCTGGAGTCCCCCCCCCCTCCCTCGCCTAATTTTAATCAACTCATATTTCACATTAACTTAAAATGTACCAAGAGGCAATTGCAAAACATTCACTACAAGTACATGAAGTACATTGATTATTTTATGACTCCATTTTAAGGCACTGGCTATTTTCATTCTATATATATATATTGTGTCTCAGCATTGTGCTTTTGTGTGTTCATTTTTTTATCTTGTCATCTGTGGTTGTTTATGGTTAAATTTCAAAATCCTAAGTAACTCATTCAGTTTAACATCATCATACTAAATATTTTTTCCTTAGTAACTTAATAGGGTCTACCCCCCTTGGCTTCGTTAGGAGTTAAGCCTAAACGGAGAAGTCAAGAACAAGGTGACAGCCTTGACTCGAGACTTGCCCCCAAGGACACACCTAGTGGCTTGAATATTTTTTCCATGTCCCCCCTAGGTGTGTGAAAGGCGGTAACACTTTTTGGCGCTGTTGTTGGGGATAAATCTTTTTGTTCCTAGAGTACGACTTTTGTTTTCTTCCTTTTTCTTTTTGCTTTGTTTGATGAATGCTTAGAGTAGATCTTTAATTTTCATCTGGTGACTCCATTGAATTTTTTTTCAGTTTTTATTTTTACAAAGAAAAGCAAAAATATTTTTTGTGAAATATTTATAAAAGCTTATTTTTCTTTTTTCACATGGCGACTCCATTGAAGGGATAAAGCCCTGCTTTCTCATAATTTTTTTGAGACTTGTTGTGTGTAAATGAGCTCATACAACATAGCAAAACTTTAAATGCTCATTATTTGGCTACTCCGGTTCAGTACAAAATACATGGTTGATATATGGTAATGATAAGACGTTATGGATGATGAATATTATGGTGCTCTAATTTCTAGTGCATATCCTTCCATCGATTTTTTGGGCATCCTGGGTTTTCCTAACTATGAACCATATCTCTAGGATGAAAGATATTCTCAGGCTCCAACGTTTTATGGAAATGGTGATTCAACTGTCTGTCACATCATATTTGTTTTTTCATTCGTGACTAAACTCAACATACTTCATAGGGATAATGTGATGCAAATTTTTGCTCATTCTTTGAAAAAGAAGGCTTGGACATGGTTTTGTGGTCTTCCTAATAAATGCATTACCTCCCATGAAGACTTATGTGCTATGTTTTTTGAGAGATGGCATGATGGTGAGGAAGATATGATAACGGCTGTAGAAAGGACCCTCACCTACCTAAATGCGCCAAGGAGCCCATGATTTCCATTATAGATGAGGACACTCAAGATGATCCTATTGAAGAGCTTCACGAGGAACCCGTGATTGAACATATTGTTGAAGACTCTCCTCATGACACAATAACTGAAAACACTGAAGATTTGAGGTATTCTCAAGTGTGTTGCAATGCTAATATTTTTCCAGAAAGCCCTCATGAGGAAACTATTACAGAGATCAACACTTATGAAGAAATTTATGATGTGTATGATGACACTCCTCTATGTCCATCACTTAGGGATGAAGTTTTGGAAAGTTTAACTTCTTATAATATCTTTGAAACCAAAACTTTGAAGGATGATTATTATGAGCAGGAGGTGGGTAGTTATATCTCTGGATGTGGTACTAGAGAGGAAGACTCTCTCATATCCGACATAGATGGGAGTGATGACTATTGGAATTTCATAGATAATACAACTTGTGAAAATCTTATTGAGAACCCCATCCATGATATGTCCAGCAAGAGGAGTGTCTATTCAAAAATTTGTGGAAGTCCAATCTATGATAATCCGTCAAGGGGAGCATGGATACCCGGGAAAATCTTAGTATGGAAGAGGAGAATTCAGAATTTTCACATGATTATTTAGAGTCATATCATGCAGAGCCACACAAAGTCAATAGTAATGAATACATTGAGAAGCAGTGTTGTGAAAAGTTAGATGTGATGCAGTTAGTGGAATATCAGTCTCAGCCATCTTCTTCACATATAGAGTTTCCTTATGATTTGGAGCTACTTGGGGCTTATGCAACGAGTTATAATTTGACAAGCCCTGATGATCAGTATGATGATGTAGTCAGTCTACCTCATCTTGCCGATTGGTATATCAGTCCTATCTAGTCATGGATAGAAGCAGCCTGTGCGAGCACATACTAGTTTGGGAAGAACTTTAACGGCTTTATTCATGCTTTTTGCTTTGTTTGATGAATGCTTAGAGTAGATATTTAATTTTCATCTGGTGGCTCTGTTGACATTTTTTCAGTTTTTATTTTTACAAAGAAAAGCAAAAATATTTTTTGTGAAATATTTATAAAAGCTTTTTTTTTTTTTTCACATGGCGACTCCATTGAAGGGATAAAGCCCTGCTTTCTCATAATTTTTTTGAGACTTGTTGTGTGTAAATGAGCTCATACAACATAGCAAAACTTTAAATGCTCATTATTTGGCTACTCTGGTTCTGTACAAAATACATGGTTGATATATGGTAATGATAAGACATTAAAATGATGAATATTAGGGTGCTCTAATTTCTAGTGCATATCCTTCCATCGATTTTTTGGGAATCCTGGGTTTTCCTAACTATGAACCATATCTCTAGGATGAAAGATATTCTCAGGCTCCAACGTTTTATGGAAATGGTGATTCAGCTGTCTGTCACATCATATTTGTTTTTTCATTCGTGGCTAAACTCAACATACTTCATAGGGATAATGTGATGCAAATTTTTGCTCATTCTTTGAAAAAGAAGGCTTGGACATGGTTTTGTGGTCTTCCTGATAAATGCATTACCTCCCATGAAGACTTATGTGCTATGTTTTTTGAGAGATGGCATGATGGTGAGGAAGATATGATAACGGTTGTAGAAAGGACCCTCACCTACCTAAATGCGCCAAGGAGCCCATGATTTCCATTATAGATGAGGATACTCAGGATGATCCTATTGAAGAGCTTCACGAGGAACCCATGATTGAACATATTGTTGAAGACTCTCCTCATGACACAATAACTGAAAACACTGAAGATTTGAGGTATTCTCAAGTGTGTTGCAATGCTAATATTTTTCCAGAAAGCCCTCATGAGGAAACTATTACAGAGATCGACACTTATGAAGAAATTTATGATGTGTATGATGACACTCCTCTATGTCCATCACTTAGGGATGAAGTTTTGGAAAGTTTAACTTCTTATAATATCTTTGAAACCAAAACTTTGAAGGATGATTATTATGAGCAGGAGGAGGGTAGTTATATCTATGGATGTGATACCAGTGAGGAAGACTCTCTCATATCCGACATAGATGGGAGTGATGACTATTGGAATTTCATAGATAATACAACTTGTGAAAATCTTATTGAGAACCCCATCCATGATATGTCCAGCAAGAGGAGTGTCTATTCAAAAATTTGTGGAAGTCCAATCTACGATACATCCGTTGAGGGGAGCATGGATACTCGGGAAAATCTTAGTATGGAAGAGGAGAATTCAGAATTTTCACATGATTATTTAGAGTCATATCATGCAGAGCCACACAAAGTCAATAGTAATGAATACATTGAGAAGCAGTGTTGTGAAAAGTTAGATGTGATGCAGTTAGTGGAATATCAGTCTCAGCCATCTTCTTCACATATAGAGTTTCCTTATGGTTTGGAGCTACTTGGGGCTTATGCAATGAGTTATAATTTGACAAGCCCTGATGATCAGTATGATGATGTAGTTAGTCTACCTCATCTTGCCGATTGGTATATCAGTCCTATCTAGTCATGGATAGAAGCAACCTGTGCGAGCACATACTAGTTTGGGAAGAACTTTAATGACTTTATTCATGCCTATGATTTCCCATCTAACCTGCCCATTCTGTATCATCACGCATGTTTTCAATTTATGAATAAAGTATCCTTACTTTGGCTGGTAACCAAAGACAAAGAATTTTTTTATGTTAATAAAATGCTTAGGTGGTTACATTGGATTTCTGATTACAGTTAACCTTTTTTTAATCATTCTTAGAGTAGGAAAATAAGCTCCTTGAAAGAGAGCAATTACTTTTTGCATTTCTATTTTGTACTTAGCTATAAAAAAACTTTTCTTTCATTAGTTAGTTACATTTATTTTGTTTAAATAAATCAGCTTAATGGTTCATTTGGTTTTTATATAAAGCTTATGCTAGTGAGGTTTTGTTGTCAAGTTGAGATGTTTTTATAGGGTGTATAAACCAGAGATTCTGGTGTTCTTGTATCCTCTCCTTGACCTATGACCAGATTGAGCACACGTCCCGCAGTTGGAGCCAGATGTTACCACCTAAGTTGTATTTAGTTGTTTTTTATCAAGTGATCCTGGTGAATTGGACAACGATGATTTGTTCGAACTTCACAAGACCTTTGGAAGTGCTTCTAGGAAGTGCTTGTTGTACTATATCACATGTTCATACCCCATAGGGGAGTTTTAATAAAATGTTCTAGCATGATAGTGTCTGTAAAAGACTCAGTCTCTTAGACTTTATTTATCATTCCGATCAACCCAGGGTGTTTTTTCCCTTGGTTATTATTGGTTGTTGAATAAACGACTAATAATTTCTGAGTTTTTCACTCAATACCTCCAAAGTTGGGGTGGTCGGCTTGTAATTTAGGCCTATTGAGCTTATTAGAGTCTATGTGTCAATGTATAAACATGCTAGGAATCATGGTCGAGTCATATGAACATGTCTAAGTCCCCCTAGTTTTTAATTTTTTTAATTTTTTAAGTTTTAATTTTTCCAAAACTTAGGCTATTTTTTAATAGTCTAAATGGAAAAATTGGTTTTGTAATAAAAGTGGGCTCAAGAATCAGTTTTTGTCATGGGGGTGCTCATTTTCAATCTAAGAGCACCATGTAAACCCATAAACCCACTTTTTCTAAGTTTTGAGTGATTTTCCCATCACTCAGGTCATAAAACCCTAAAAATCAAATATTGACTATTTAATTAATAAATTAATTAAATAATGGAGAAAATTCAAAATCATAGATCATTGGGATCCGCTCCAATTTGACTTAAATTAGTCTCATCGGCTTGAGATTGACTAGATCTGACCATTCCTGGACAGAAGGAGGTGATCTTGGCTGAATAGAGAGTACATTACTGCATGCGATCTTGGGAATTGCACCCTCCCTCTCTCCTCCACACGTGTGGGCTCATCTGGATGAGTTTTGGTGGATGCTTTAGTTAACAGGATGAGGTGTCAGTCAGATCAGCTCTCCAATTGACAATTTCACTCAGTGAGACTCAGATCAGACTCAGATAGACTCATATCAGGCTCAGATTCACTCCACATGCAGCTGCAGTCTCTTTCTCCTTGGGATAAGGAGTTTGTTAATAATTTTATTGGCTATCTCTTTCCATTTTATGCATGTTTAGAGATCTAGATTCAACATGTTTTATAAGTTTATATGCATGCTATTCTAATATCTCTGTTTATGTATTAACCAGATCTCACAAGCATTTTGGAAAGCCTTTGGATTAAGTTGCAGGTTCCTAGCTTGGAGAGGGCACTGATATAGTTTGATTCCTCTCTTTCTCCAAAACTTTATCAAAGGCATAGTTCCTCGACATTCCATCGAAAAGCACCATGGTTGATCTTCAAGGCCTTCGGCACTCTTTCTCTCTCCTCCTCCTTCTAAAAATACAAATTTTACCTGGTTACTTTGTTTACAAGCTTTGTCATTATTCAGATCTATCATATTAAAGTAAAACTTACATAGATCTATTATTTCAAGGCTCATAGTCTAGATCTCATTCCTAAAAGGTTTCATTAAGCATTCTAGATCTAGTTTAGGGAAATCATTCGTTTTGCATGGCATTTAAAAGAGAAGCCATAGTTTGCATGCATTAGATTTTTGTTTCTATTTTTAAAATATAAAATACACCAATCATTGCACATCTCATTGGATTCCTGAACATAAAGCCAAGATCCCAAGGAAATCTTTCTTTCCTTGGTTCTTTTTTTGCCATTTTAACTAGTTTTAACTTAGTTTTTTTTTGTTTAAAGTAGGATGACCCAAAGGTACTTTAAAATTGATTTTGGGAATATTTCATTCTAATAATATTGCTGTATTTTATCAGGAATAATAGAAAGAGGAGAATCTTCTGTTCAAAAGTGGCTTTTGGATCTTCCGAATCCCCCCAGGGGTCTCCCTTTTGACTATAATTTTAATTTTGGGAAATTTGTAAAATATTGGCTTCATCATGTATAAGATCCAAGAGGATTCAGATAATTTTACTGATATTGTAATAGTATATAATAATTTTTTTCTCCGAATAGGCTCTTTCGAGCCCATTCCCCATCCCCCCTTTAGGGATTCGCGCCTTTTTTGTCGTTTTTTGCATTGTCTTATTTTTGTTCGCTCTAGATTGGTTTCATTCATGAAAAATAACATGATTTGATTAATTTATCATATATTCCATATTATAGTATCAAAGTAACTTGAATACTTACCCCCACGACTTCCCGATTGACCTGCAAGGGGAAAGAGATGCGTGGTAGGAATAATTAGAGAACCTGTGCTTTGCTTCTTTTCTTTTGTTGCTTATCATTAATTTTTGTAAACAATTTTTATAAAATCAACCCCCTCCTTGATTCCCCAATTGAGGTCCACTTGGACCGAAAGAGGTTCCTGGAGGGTTTTTCTTTCTAAGGAAACACATCCTTTAAAACTCACTAAAATTGACAAGACTTCGGTGTGTATGCTCTGCACTTGGCTGCAGTTCGTTTGATCAGGCAAGATGCATCAAAAGAAACATGAGTGAATAGATTAATTAGTCTTCACCTTCCCCAATTAACCAACGCTTCGATCAAACCGTAAATGGTGGAAAAATACCCAAAGGAAGTGGGAACTCCTGGACAGTGACCTCAGGGCGTCGATCTTTGTTACACCTTAGGGTGTGTTATGAGTCCCCCCCCCCGTCACCTAATTTTAATTAACTCATATTTCACATTAACTTAAAACGTACCAAGAGGCAATCACAAAACATTCACTACAAGCACATGCAAGTACATTGATTATTTTATGACTCCATTTTAAGGCACTAGCTATTTTCTTTCTCTCTCTCTCTCTCTCTCTCTCTCTCTCTCTCTATATATATATATATATATATATAGATTGTGTCTCATCATTGTGCTTTCGTGTGCTCATTTTTTTATCTTGTCATCTATGGTTGTTTATGGTTAAATTTCAAATTCCTAAGTAACTCATTCAGTTTAACATCATCATACTAAATAGTTTTTCCTTAGTAACTTAATAGGGTCTACCCCCCTTGGATTCATTAGGAGTTAAGCCTAAATGGAGGAGATAAGAACAAGGTGACATCCTTGACTCGAGACTTGCCCCCAAGGACACACCTAGTGGCTTGAATATTTTTGCCATGTCCCCCCCAGGTGTGTGAAAGGCGGCAACACATGTCATTTCTAACACCATATTTTTCAAGTTGGATGAATACCAATAATACTGTTGTTGGATGATTAGTTTCCAACTTTCCAGTTTATGTATGGTATTGGTCAAAGTTAATGGCTAGAAAAATGTTTCTCCCTTAGTATTTAATACTCAAGTGAGGTGTAGGTTACTACAAAATACCTTTCATAGTATGGAGATATTAGTCATTTTAATCTCTGCATGTCATTTTTTGGCTAAAAGCTAAGAGAAAATCTAGAGCAATGGCCTCATTTGAATGAGTTGGTACAATGCTACAAGGATGACTGGGTGAAATATGAAAACAAATATGGCCATTATGAGAGTATATAATCTATATCATTTCAAAGACAAATTTTTTAAGGGTGGGACTGATATAGAAACATATAAAAGTGCCAATAATTATCATTATTTTACCAGACGAAATTCTTTTATCTTATCCTTTTGTAGTCTTAAATTTTATTTGAAATGTGTTACATCCTTGCCTAGATTTGAAGTTATGTTTTCACTTTGCTCTTAGAGCTACACCTGACTAATAACAGGTAGGGGAGAAATGGAGATGCCACTAAAGATGATGACCCTAGTACATCAAGAAGGAATTCACCCAACACAAGCTCATCAGATGGCACATTGACAATGACCTTTCAAGAGGCAGCGTTACTCTCCTTGTGCTTTAATATCTTCTAGATATTTTCTTGAAAGTACTTTCTTTTAGATTTTATTTGGAGTAGACTTCATGTGTAATTTATATCATTGTATACACTTGCAACTCCTTTGCTTTCATATCTGGTATGATCTGTTGTTAGGGTGTATGTATGTATGTATGTATGTATGTATGTATGTATGTATATATATATACATATATGTATGTATACATATACATATATATATG